>VXBB01014399.1:0-71152 GCA_013399915.1 Illadopsis cleaveri
CCAAAATGTACACCGCAACAATAGAACAAAGCAGGAGAAGAGTAAAAACTTCCACCAATATTCTCTGCACAACAGTAATATTCATGCTGGGGTGGAGACAGAAACACTGACAATAAGGAGTTTACCTACATTTCCTTTTTAGCATTCCTCCATATTTTCCTCTTGTATGTGTGCTTAGAAAGATAGGTGACACCAATTTATACTACCTTGAACTTATTCCTGCTTTATCCACCCTGCAAGTAGCTTATTTAACTTGAAATGCAAAACTATTTCACATTCCAGGACCTAAATGCAGACTGTAAGAGTAAGTCTTTTGCAGTTCAGATGATGGGTTGTGATTCTATAAGCATTTAGTGACAGGAAAGAGTTTGTATATATTCCTCTCCTAGTCAGGCATCTTAACTTAGCTTAAAATTTCTGTTATAATATCCTTTAAGTATGGCCATCTTTGTTTTATAAAGATAAACTTTGTTTCCTGACAGTCCAAGGTGAAGCATTGTGTTTTTGTGAGTGAGGTGGGTATCTTGATTACATTTTGCAAACTGGGATTTCTGTCTCTGTCACACTGTAACATAAATATCACATACCATGTATGAATGCATCATTCAAAGTCACACAGGTTTATGGCATACTGTGACAGTTCTTTCTCTCAAGAGTCTGCTGGTTTGATAATGGTCTCAGACCTTGACATCAGTGCCTTCTGGCAACTGACCTACACGAGACATGTGCCAGCAAAAGATGCTGACTGTAGACAAGGGATAAAAAATACATGATGAAGATAAGTCTTCCTTCCTTACTAAAAGAGTGTCCTTGATTACTGATATACAGAGAACCTGAAGAACCAAAGGCTGTTTATAGTGAAATGACAAAGCGCTGATGGAAAACCTCTTTGGCAGCATTGTGAGGAAATGGGTGTAGCGGTGGTCGCCCTGTGTGGCACGGCTGCGGGCAGCCCTGGGCACCACGGCAACACTGTGTGAGGTTCTTTGCTGACCAGGAGCCAGGCACAGCGAAGGCAGGGAGAAGAAAGGCGGGACTCCAGGAGGGGGAGGTCAGCAGAGTTTATTCACCCCACGGCTCCAGCCTCATGAAGACAAGGAGCACGTGGGGAATTACAGGTTTTATAGGAGGGAGGTACACAGGGTTGGGTTTAGTTACAGACCAATGAAGAGAATTCAGGGTGTGGCTCATAACATAATAGACATTTGTAATATCAAATCAGGGAAAAATGGGAGGGGGAAGCCTGAGTCTTTGTCCAATCTCTCTATGTCTTCTTCAGAATTTTCTAGAGTCTGGGAGAGGCTTTAGAGTGACTAGCAGGGTCAGGGGGTTTCTCAAAATAAGATGGGCACATGACAGGTGTTGAGACAAAACAAAGGCATTGGGAACAGCAGGGGCAGGGCAAACAGAAACCAAAAGGGGAGTGAGCGGGGGGCGGGTACATGGGACAAACCATTACATAAAAACCTTATAAATAAATGAAGCATTAAACAGAGAAAACTAAAAATCCACACTACAACAAATGGGGAAGTGAACAAAGAAACAGTCCATGTAAAATTTCCTGCCTGCACAAAAATCCTATCTCAACCTTCCTAGCTCTGCAGAAACTGCAAGTTAAACATTTTATTCCTCAGATTTATTACTTTTAAGTGCCCAAAATTTATAAAATGTTTCCAGAATTGAGTGGCTGTTTATGCTAAAAGGCGCACAGCACAATGCTAATGTGAGATAGGGAATTGCAGAAGTGCCACTGCAACAAACCATTGCTAGAGGTGTCACTTGGAATATTGTGTGCTGGGCTGGTCATCTGGTCATGTATGTTCAAAAAAGATAAAACTGAACTGGAAGAGAAGCAGAAAACATCTATAGAAATGATTAAGTAAAGAGAAAGGCTTACAATGAGACCTTGCAGAGGTTGTTTAGCCAAGCAAAAACAGAAATGCAGGAGGATAAATGAGAACTCTAGAAATATGTCTTTGGAGGAACAGAATGGCTTAAGCTACATGCACTAACATAAAATCAAATTACTGTAAATTGATCATGAATAAATCTATTCCGGAAATTCCTAGTCTCTGAGGAGCAAAATTTTAAGAGTATCCACAAAGGCTCTGGGAGAAAGTGAAGCTAAATTTGTTTTAAGATGAACTTCAGTTGATGTATAGGGAGAGCTATATATAACAGAGTAAGGAAATGTCTGGGTCTGGGACGTTGGTGGATCACTTCAGTCCCCTAGACAGCAGCAACTAGAGCCATATCCTCAGGCACTGCTCCTGGCCTCCAGGTGCCAGTCCAGAAAAGCCCTTCTACAAGATCTGAGTAGTATTTGCCAAACATGTGTAGATTTTTCAGGTAAGTTATAGTGTCTCAAATGGCATGGGGTGACAGTCCTTAAGCTTCTGAGTCAGGATGTGGGCATGGGCAGTCAGACTTCAGATATGTCACAGGCAGAGACATACCCTGTCGGGGTTTTTAGGGTTTTCCTCTCTCACCCGCGATTCAGGTGGTGGTTCGTGGTGGGCTGGTTCGAGAGNTCCCTGGACAAACTCCCATGTCCAGGTTTCAAACCCTCTTTCTCAGGTCCCAGACCCCTCTACCAAGGTCTGTGACCATCCAGGGCAACCAGAGGAATGCCCTGGACTCCAACAATACCCTAAGTACCTGGAACTTTATGAGCTTGTATTGAATTTATAACATATTCTCAAGACATTTTACATGTCAGTTATGGAGGTATGGGAGGATTTCACCAGTGGATGCTCTAGTTTCTAGGGGAGGCAGATTTTGCTTTCAGTTTTGCAACTGAGAAGTATTCACCACAACTGGGAAGTTTATACCACAAGGGAGGAAGTTTACAAGATACATTTGAGGGTCACAGTGCATTATACAGCTTCAGGCTGATGCTAAGGGTTAAAGAATTTACTGATCAAGAGATGGGGTTTTTTCCTAAGTTTTAGTTTAAAGGACTTTTTTCTCTTGTCTTTATAGAGAAGAAAGTAGTCAGTCCTTGAGTGAGTTTTGTATAACACGTACTATGCTAGTAGAGAGATATTCAGTTTCTCATTCATGCTTCCCATGGCACAGCTGTGACACTTAGCCTGTTGTAAAACCATAAATTCAGTACAGGGGGATGGAGATACTTTACAGTCTAGAGGATTAGTTACTTGTGGAGTCTCTACAGCCTTCGGAACTAGAGATTTTTCCTCAGTTGTCCACAGCTCTGGGTGTTTCAACCTACATGATCCAGACTGTCTACTAGATCATGACCTAGATTGTCTCTTCCAGCCATATGCTTCTATTTTCATGGCCACATTAGCATAATAATCAATGCTGAATTCTAGGAGAACTTGCATAATGCTGCCCTGAATTTTCTGAAAAGGCTAGCAATATGTATTTTTACATTGATTTGCTAGCTCCTGGACGTGCTTTTCCACATGTCAAAATAAATAGATGCTGTTTTATTTTAGATATTCAGTGTCTTTGCTGTGGTCTGGCTCTTTTCTAGAATAATCTCAATGGATTTTTAGAGTTTCTTTTGTTTCTCTAAATAAAGGTCTCATACATATTGGAGATACTTGAAAAACTCTCAAGAAGGTGCATAGCTACAGTTACATATTTAAATGTATCCACATAATTGTAAGTATGAAATAACATTATGCAGAGAACATAACCTATACAAGTTGTGAGCATTGTATGTGCCATCTGAGTTTTCAGTTGTTTTACCTGAGGCTGCTATATGGTTATGAGGTGGGGAGTATAAATGGCCAGGTAGAAATTAAAAGCAAGAAATAAAACATTTAGCAACACAATGTGGCTGTAAAAAAAAAACCCCTTCAACGTAATAGATGGGAGATTAATGAAAAAAATGTTTAACTGATTTCTTTCTCCCAAGAAAATAAAACTGGTGTCTCAAGACCTCAGCCCTTACATTCAAAAGTCCCTTGGGAGAGGTTTTAGGAGAAAAATAACAAAATTATCTCCTGAGACAGCTGCTGCTTCAAGAGGGGGCTGGGTGAGAATCCGAGTTGTAACAGGAATGCAATGCTGAGTCAGAGTATTCTTTTGGGAAATGCCCCAGTTTAGGATGCCTGTGAGTTTACCAGGGAAAGTGAGCCAGCATGTAAGCTGTGACACTGATCTACCACCCCCCTCGCCTGGGCATGAGCAAGCAAATTAGGATCCTGGTGCAGAGAGCTGCAGTTACTCTTTCCAGTATCTCAGCCATCAGCCATAGCTGTCACCTGAAACCTGGTAGCTGACTCCAGGCCAAAAGCAACAGGCTGGCTACAATCACAGAATGTAAGAATATATTGAAGGAAGCAGGAATTACACTCAGTATCACATCTCATATTTTAGTTCCTTGCCCTGTCACTAGAAATAGAGGCTGCTGGAGCTGAAACCAGTGTACACAGGTACAAATCACACAATCACTCAATCACAGAATAAATTAGGTTGAAAAATACCTCTGAGATCATTGAGATCCAACCTGTGACCAACCACCATGTCAACTAGACCCTGGCACTAAATGCCTTGTCAGGTCTTTCCTGGACAGTGATTCCACACCTCACTGGGGAGTCCATTCCAATGTCTAATCAACCTTTCTGTGAAGAAATTCCTCCTAATGCTCAACCCTAACCTCCCCTGATGCACATTAATACTCTGTCTTCTTGTCCTGTCACTTGTTGCCTGGGAAAAGAGACTGACCCCCACCTCACTACAGCCTCTTTTCAGGTTCTTGTAGAGAATAATAAGGGTCTCCTCAGCCTCCCCTTCTCCAGGCTAAACACTCCTGGCTCCCTCAGTTGCTCCTCATAGGACTTGTGCTCCAGATCCTTCAGCAGCTCCATTGCCCTCCTTTGGACACGTTCTAGCACCTCAATGTCCTTCCTGAATTGAGAGGGCAGGATTTTCCTTCAGCTCTGCTGTGTTTTAAGCTACTTTCAGGTGTAGTAAAAAGCTCTCTTGACCTGGACCTGAAATCAGCCAGAAGTGTGCACTAAGGTCCAGAAGGCCTCGGGTTCTTCCTTTCTGGTGCTGAATTGAGATGGAGATCCTAACTCAATCCATAAGTCTGGGCTTTTCAGTCACTGACATCCAAACTCAGATGCAAATTTAGCATGTGAGCAGGTAGGTTGATGACTGAACTCAGGGCTAAGGTTCAGTCATGAAACTACTGCTACTTCCTCTGATACAGAAGCAGGGCAGAGGAAGTCTGAAGGAGGCAATTGTGTTTGGCTAACAGGTGGACAGTGCTGAACTGTGTGTAGGAAGATGGCAGTGTATATAGACTGTGGATCATTTTATTGCTGTTTCCCCATGTAATGCAGTGTTACTGTGAACAGGATCTTGAAAATGCTCTCCATGCTCACAGCTCCCAAGAGCAGCAGAGCAAGTAGAGAACATTTTTCAGGCTTGCTGAAACAATCCCAGCTTAACACACAGGCATCTGATATCCAAACTCTCTTTTAAATCTGTGAAAACCACTCGATTCAATTCCAGGCAAGTAACCCTTTCTAAAGTCTCATTGAGATCGGAGAGTGGTATGGGTGGAAAGATTATACACTTTATTTAGAAGTCCTTTTAACTTTGTCTTAGCAAAAGACTGGTAAAATTTCTGCTAACAAAGCCAACAACTCAATTTTTGTGGACTCATTCTAAATGTATAGGCTCTGGTGCCTTCTCAAGGAAACTGGTCCTTCTATTTTCTTCATGATAATGACATCAATTTTAAAGGAACTTGTCTTAAAAATTACTTCCAACTCTAATTAGGGCTGTTTTTATTACAGATCTTCTCCAAAAAAAACCCCAAAAAACAACCAAAAAACCAAAAACAAAAAAACAAACCAAACCAACCAAACAGACCAAAAACCAAAACCAAATCCAAACCGAAAACCAAACAAAAACAACAACAACCAAAAAAAACAAAACACCAACAAAAAACCAAAAACGAACCGTCAATAACTTTATAGGTTCTGGGAATGTAAAAGGTTAAGAAAACCATATCTAATTCCAGAATCAATCTAATTGGCATTTTTATGCATTCAGTTCACCAAAGCAATGCTATCAGGTGCTTCTTTGCATCCCACTCTGGGGAAAAGAGGTCCAATAGAAGAATTCCCATCCTTTTTAGGAACACAGAAACAACAGAGTTCAGTAAACACAGGCTGGAGATAGAAATAGACTTGAATTTCTGGAGGCATTCCTCTTTTCTCACATCTGGGAAAGTAGGAATCAGATCACATGAATAATCATTGTTCCTGGCCTGCTCTATCAGTTAGTTCATCCTTTTTGCTCCACAGCTTGAATTTCTTTTCTTCTCTTTCATTCTTCAAGGAGGTTCAGCCTGTCAATTGCAAAGAAGTGCTTATATGATTATTATTTTCCTACTACCATGGCACCATTCAGAAGGATAACCACTAAAATCTTATATAAAAGAAGGGCACAGTATGGTTCATATTGTTTTTCCTGTGTCAGCTAAAGCAGTAGAATGACTTGCATGGTCTTCTCTCTGTATTGGTGAAGTTGGAGTTTTATAACTTGAATTTGGAACCAGGCAAAGAAAACAAGCTGCAACTCAGAACCTGACAACACTGTGTAAACCAAAAGGGGGATCAAATGCAAAGCAAAACATCTTTGAAACTTAAAAGAATTTTTACTCTTGAATTAACTCCTTGCAATTAAATAGCTTTATAGACATATTAGCCATCATATGTCACAAATGTGTTTTGTCCCTTAATAAAAAAAATAAATCAATCATGATTTAAAAAGAAAAAAATCAGGAATTTCTTATTCCATTTGGCAGAACAATGAGTAGCAGGTTACTTATACAAATATCATCTCACAAGCCTTTTTTTCTCAAATGCCACAGTTGTCTTCTACTTTAATTTTTATGTCATGGTACCACTCTCCTCACACCTACGTCCCTGATCTTACTGTTTTGCCAGCTGATGGTTGCATGAATCAGCCTTAGATATAAAAGGTTGACTTCTGGAAGGCAAAATTATTGAGGACAACTGATGAAAAACTACTGAAGTCAGTAGGTGTTAGCCATTAAATTTTTCTTAATGAATGAATCTCACAACAGCAAAAGCAGTACTCACCAGACAATGAGGAAAGTGGCTGGATGTACTCGTGCAATGCATGGAAATGACATGACAGAAAACGCAGTATTCTAGACTGGAGCAGCACCCACGTCTCCTCATTCTCCTCACGTCTCCTCAAAAGCATACAGTGTTTACATTTATTACAACAAAAGTAAGCACAGAGAAAAAAAAAGACATGATACAGATGTTTGTTTCCACATGCCACAAACAAAGACCAGATATAAAACACAACAGAGAAAGTTAGGTTATATTGAAGGCTGACATCTCACAGACCTTTATTCATGCATAGGTGTTCAGGTCAGATCTGTTGGATCAGAGACAAATTACTGAACTTAAGCCATATAAGCTGACCTGAACTCTAGTGCATGTCAAAAGAAAAGAATCTGGGAGGTAGAGGAGATGGTGACAAGGATGTGATGTCTTCATTCAGTTTTTAATGTTTTCCTGAAAACCAGGCCTAGTCTGGTCCTGCTTATTCAACACCCATTAGCTGTTGGAGGGCAGGTATCTTCCTGCACCATTTCTACCAGTTTAGTTTCAGAAAAACAGATATCTAGTCTATGTTGTCCAAGTGTGAACTCTGAGGTCAGCAAGGGAATTCACACTCTTGCTCCTTATCCAAACTAGAACACCTAGACATAAGGTCTGTAGATGTGTCTGCCTTGTATCTATAGTGTATATGCAGCTGTATCTTTAGGGCACTCACATTTGTGAGACTACATCCCCAGCCTCCTTCAACTACATGTATACTGTTATTAAAGTATCATGACCCAATAGCTCTTACATTCTTTGGCTCTGATTTTATGGTAACCCATAAAAGAAAGTCATATCTTCCCTTCTGCTAAGGAACTGATTAAACACCTGCTGGACTTGTGTGAAAATCCTTCTGGTGACTTCAAGCAATTGTGGAACAGCTTCCAGGTAAAATGCTCACTCAGTTGCTTTGAGTTGGGTTTTTAAGTGAATTTAACTGTTATTCAGTAGTGCTGTTTTGTCTCAGTATCAGTGCAAGACCTATTTTGTATTGGCAGGAGCAGAGATTCCTTCTGCTGAGAAGACAGGAGATGGTACAGGGCCAACTACAGTTTCTGTAGTTCCAGTGCTTTTCCAACACCTTCCAATACCAACACTTTGGCAAAGGTGTTGCAGCAAAATCTGACCTTAAGCACTGTATCAGTTTTTCACATCTACTGCTCTCTGCATTAACGTCTTTTTTTTTTTTCATTTTTGCCATGACTGGTTGTATTTTGTATTGCACTTTTTCTTCTATTAGCCCAAGGCCTGACAATAGTGTAATTTCACAGCTACTACAAATACTATTTACATTTTAAAAAATAGTGAAATATTCACCTGTATGAAATCCAAAACTGCTTGATGCTTCATGTTGGTCTGTCTAATGCTCTTCCCTCTGTGACTATATTCTTGCACCATTGCATCATGAGGCATGTAACACAGTAAAGCACTGCCAGCAACAGCCACATCTCTGTCCAGGGAACATATCCCTTTTCGCTCAGCAACTTCCCTGCTGCAATGGGTATGGTTCATTTCCTCTAACTGAAAAGCAGGTCCCTAGAGGAAAGTGCCTGCTGCACATGAAAATACACTGTCAGGCAAAAATGATGCATTCTTTGGTTTAAATGTTTAATGTGATTCCATGATGACCCTCAGCCCACACAGCAGGAACTTTTAACCTAGATGATATTGGGCAACAGAGAGAATCAGTTAAACAAATGTGCTTTCTGTTCAGCAAGTCACTCCCTATGTGTTCTACCACTGAGCACTTTTATTACAAAACTGTGTTTGTTTGAAGTAAAGCTGGCAGATAATTTTGTGATTAAATAATTGTTTGTCAGAAACTATTGTGTCCAAATAGAAAGGTATTACTGAGAAGTACTCACTCTACTTCGAAAGGACAAAGCTGGACTTCTCAAATTCAGACGGAAGACAGATGTTCACTGACCTTAAAAGAGTTTCAGGCAGGCATATGGGGGTAAAAAATCCAACCATGACGTTCTTGCTTTGCGTATGTCAGTTCATGGATCTGAAACTCACCCACCCACATACACAGCAGGTCTTCTGTTTCCTGGCTATTAAGTCATCTTCCCTTATGCTCTCTCCAAACAGATAATGCAGTTATCCATGTGAAGTGTAGTATCTCCAATGGGAATGACTGAGGCACAGAGATTTACTCAAAACCATAATTCAGGCATATGATTGAAATCTATCATTTTGGGGTTCATAGAAAGAAATAAGGGAAGGAAGGCAGGAAGGAAGGAAGAAAAGAAAGAAAAGAAAGAAAGAAAGAGAGAGAGAAAGAAAGAGAGAGAGAGAGAGAGAAAGAAAGAAAGAAAGAAAGAAAGAAAGAAAGAAAGAAAGAGGGAAAATAAGAGAGGGAAAATAAGAGAGGGAAAAAAAGAGAGGGAAAGAGAGAAAGTTCAGTCCTCTGGCATATTTGGACAGAACAGAGCCTTTAACAGAGTTCTAGATTTCCAGCATGCTAGCTGTTGAGATATTACATAACAGGCACTGTCTTTTTCACTGGGAACTTTGAAATGTCCTAATGCCATCTCAATGTAAAATATCTACACATGCCTCAAAACATCAAATATGCACAAAAAAATCACCATGGAAGATGGAAAAGATTTTTGACTGAGTTTAACACAACCATCTGTACCACAGGAGCGGGAAAATCAGTACTGTTCTGCACTTGTGTGATCCTTTGAGAACTCATGTTCATTTTCAAGGAGTTAATAAACTTTTCATGGATTCTCTGAGGCAGGTATTATCCTCATTTTGAGAAAAACATAGTAGCAGGGTAACTAGTTCTCCATACTAAATAAAAATTCATTGACTGAACTGTAAAAAGAACATAAACATATTGATCTCATCCTTACCTATGACATCATCCTTCACTAAAAAGTGTTCTTCCTTCTGAAAGTACCACAGTTAGAGTTGAAGGGAAAGATGCTCTTTCACCTTATCTACCCTGAGTTTTCTCCTTTTCCCCTGTTCCACCAGGGGGGTTCAAATGCTGTGATGGAAAAGAGAATTACTTAGATCACCCAATACTGTGTATTATAAAGCGTATCCATAAACAAAGCAGTTTGAAGTATTTTGGCCTTGGATCTCCTTTCCCAATGTTGAACAATCTCTACTGTACACTAGAGAAATTATGATGGATTTTTTTACAACTTTTTCATTAGAGTATCACACTTCGACAAACTATTTCAATGAATCACTTTATTTTTTTCCAATGAAAACACATTTTGCTGAGAAATTTCTAACCACTTGACTTCTTAACTTGAATAAGTTAATAAACTGGACCTAAATCCTGAATTCCTTCTTGAGGCATACCTCATCCTTTCAAGGGTTTGATCTGCCAAATAAAAAAAAAAAAAAAATGGGAGTAGTACTAGAAATAACAACATTTTATCATTTGTATTTTGTTAGGAAAGCAATTTTATTCACAGTGAAAACCCCCGGCAAGTTTATTTTGACCGCAGTGACACCTACTGGTACCCAGAAACTTTTCTGGACATGAAGAAAATCAAAATAACACTAAATATGAGGCCCAGAAGCTTGACATTTTACTTCTAAGGAAAGACAGAAAAAAGCAGATGTTCCGGAGTTTAAGCATGTATCTTCCCAAGGACTGCAGGCTTGCTCATGCATCTTGATGTCAGAATACACGGTTCAAATGGAGAGAGAGCAAATGCAAGTGTTTAGAAGGCACTGGAATTAGGTCACCTGATGCAGGAGGAGGGCATCACTGCTCACTTTCTATTCCAAAGTGAACAAAAGGAAGGAAAAGGCTGCAACAGGGAGAAGAATTCAAGAATGCTGAGTGGTCTATAGAAGCAGCAGTGCTGGCAGATGTAGCAGTGGGCTAAAGGCCTGAACTGTCAGACATCTCCTCCCTGAGACTGACAACAAACACCAATAAAGTAAAACCAGCACAGTGGTTAGCTGGGGAGTTGAAATCCTGCACAGACCACCTTTGAGCATCCAAACTCCATCTCCTGCTTTGTTTGAGTGGTGCACAGCTGATTACTCCATTTACCGTCCAGGAGATTGCATCCTCAACAACACTGGGGTTGGTGACTACATCTTCTTTCTCCACATTAACATAGTCCTTGTTCTGCCTCTACGTCTCAAATAGATAGTGGGTGCTTAAGAAAATACAATATAAGAGCTAAGGATTTTTATAAGATACTCATATAGCTATTTTTCATTGGAAATTCTATTCTGCCATGTTTTTTCTTTTGGGGTTTAACTGCAAATTCATAAGAAGAACATATACTACTACACTCATGAGGCCTTGTCAAACACGCCTTTGAAGCAACACCATGTAGAGTAATACCCTCAGAAGTTATTTATGTATAAGGATCTCCCCATTTTCTTTCTCAAACAAACAGAAAACCTTGTATACTTTAGCTGAACTCTGCGTGGAAATATGCACAATGGAGAAAGTATTTACAAATGTGTCCTTTCTTTAATAATGGCATAAGAGCATTTTGAAAATCAGTACTGACAATATTCAATTTCTTACTAGGTATTTCTGACATGACTGAGAAATGTGTCAAGAAATATTGCCCAATGCCAATAATTTCATTCTAGTCAAAGTAAGAAACCTGTCTTGTCTAATGCATTAAATGATTCTGTTCTCTTCTGCCCTTCAGAGAAAATCAAGAAGACATATATAAATGAGAGCCACCTCTCTGGACTTCACAAGCTTCCACATTATCTGTGCCGCTATCCTGTAGCCATTTGGAGAAGCACTGGGAGCAAATGAGTTATGAGTCATGGGAAGAAAAAAAAAAAGGCAAATCACAAATATTGAAATTAACTGCAAAGGGAAATGACAAGTACAGGAAATATGAGCTCTCTAACAAATGACAGATAGTAAAATAAGGCAAGTGCTGGAAATGACAAATAATACAAGAAGACAAATTCTGGGAAGAAAACACAATAAAATAAGAGAATGAAAACAAATATGGAACTAATGGCACCATTGATCCTAAGGATTCTTGAAAGGGTAAGACAGAAAAACTGAAACAAGCAAAGCTTTAGGGAAGATGTTAAATTAGAGTACAGTACAAAATAAGAGATCAAAAGATTCACTTAGAGGCTTGATCAGAAGCATCAGATTTGTTACTGATGAGCTCTTTGTCCTTTTTGTTGTTGTTGTTGTTGTGATGGTGGGGGTGGTGGTGTAACTTCAGTATACTCTATCTCCCGGCATATAAAAGTACACTCAGATACTGTTTTCAGGACTGCAGAAATTTTTTAATATCTTTGGCCATTGTTTTAATGTGGTTATTCAGATTTTGATTTACACCTTTATGAGTTTTAATGACTTACAGAAAGTACCACTTGCTAAGCAAAGCAGAAATTTCTCCAAGCTCATTTATTGATTCTAAAGGAAAAAGAAAGAAGAGATCATGACAATAGATTAAAGGCCACAGTCTCAGCTGAGATGCATGAGTGTAATTAGATGAGCTTCTGAAACTCACCTTGAGGTTCTGTCACTGGGAGAGAACTTCTGAGGGTGAGATCAGGTAACAGAGCAAGATCTAGGGAGGAAATAGATTTGTAATTAAGAGCACTATTTACTTTGCCTAACCTAAGGCAGCTTCATCAGACATCTATTCTGTGCCACACTTGACTGGACACTCTCTATGCGCCGACTTTAGGTGGAACCAAGGGAAAACCAACCCCAAAACTGAAAAGGCTTGGAAGTAGCTACACCAACACATTTATGAAAAACCTTACTAGTGTGAAACTAGTATGTCAGCATGAAAGTATTGGAGAACTTAAGGAAGAAGTAGAAGTTTGACTTACATCACTAGGAAGAGAAAAGTGGATAAAACATTAAAACTCACCAAGACAAACACTAAAATTATCATAGTTAAATAAGTAGGAAAACTGCGAGTAAGAAGACTACAATGATAATTCAACTGCCTAATATTCATTGATTTTTGCTTGATTTTCACTAATACAATTTCTTCCTGAGTCAACACATCACCAAGAAAAGTTTATAGGTTGTATTTCCATGATCATGGACTCTAATATAATGACACCATCAGGTATAAGAGATCAAGAGATTACTGAAAATTCAGTTTTATTTTACTGATTTTTTTACAATCTGTCAAACTAGTGCATTCAAGGAGATTATCTTTTGCACTGATTTACCTTTTACTTAGAAAATAATTATGTATATTTGCTTAAGAGATGCATGTAAATATCAAATTGTGTTGATTTCAGCCCTATCCAGGTTGCCTTGATCACAAGGATTTTTTCCCCCAAAACCAATAATGAAACATGAGCTTCATTGAAGAGGGTGATTTCCAAGACTAAGAATTTACAAGTTTGCATAAGGAATGAGTCATATAAAATTAATGCTCAGCCATGGGATTCTTGAACACATAAAACTTTTTGTCATCTGCTGAGATTGCACAGCCAAATTAATGTACATGGGACTACTTGTTTACACTCTGAGTTGTATGATTTATTAAGAAATATATGAACCAACATGGCTTCAGTCATTGCCATGTGCAATTCTTACAACTTTCCTGTAGCACAAGCCTTTGAAAATATATCTGGAAAAAAATAATGGCAATATTTAAAATGACTGAAGAACTACATCTGAGAGCTTGCTTTAATCTAATACGAATTTTGTTTGTATAATGATGCTGATAATTTGTTTCAAGGACAAACTTTGAAGGGGGTAAGAAAACTATTAATATTAATATTTTAAACTCAAAGAGAAGGTTACTATGATATTTCAGACCACTACAAATACTCTTACATAAATGGTAATTAATCCAAAAATTACAAGCCCCTTTGTGTTTCCTTGTGGTTAAATCCATATGCAGAATTAATTCTAACCAAACCGAAGGTGGTATGACAAGATCAAAGCATTTGTATTTTAGTCTTCCACTCTTTAGCGCTGGAAAGAACAAATTACCAAGTTCATAGTACCATGCCTCTTATCCAAAGATCTTGATGTGCTTCACAAACTTTAATTAAGCTTCACAGCATGACTACCAGTCAGGCAGAAATCTTATCATTTTCAGAAAATGCATGGCATGGCCTTCATTCCTTGCAGTTGCCCTGACTACATACTGCATTTTCTCTGCTGTGATGTATTGTGGAAAAATATACAATGGCAGCGTGCCCACCATCTATTAGATTAACTTTTTTTGCTTTTATTTCTTACTTTTTTGATAATACCTTACATGGACTGTTGTATTTTTAACTTTACCACTCAATTTGTGTATGTATATCTAAACTCATTTTTTTTAAGTTAGAGCTATAATTTAGGTTGCATTTTCCTCTGAAATCAGCTATAGAAAATACATCTTAGAAAAGCACACAGAGTCTACACAGATTTTTAATCCCATTACCTACACAGTTTACTTTATAATGGAGCTCAGGGCTGTCATAAACCTCTTTATTGCCTTTTTCCCTACTGGGGGTACCTGCTGCAGTTCTGGGTGGTGTTGCTCTGTCAGAAGTGTCACTTGGGGTTATGCAGCTTTACAGACTGGCAGGAACTTCTCCAGCCTGGGAGAACCGCAGTGAGCTCCTGCCTCCGGGGCAGTGTCCCTGCGGAGGGACAGCTGATTTTCGGAACTCCTCCAGCCTGCGAGAGCCGCAACTGATGAGCCGAGTCCTGCCCGGTGCGAGGGAAGCAGCTCCCAGGCCTGCCTCTTGCTGCAGCAGCCAAACCCTGCCAGGCGAGGAACATGCCTCATCCTCGCTGCTGACAGGCTCGTCCCAGGAATGTTGAGTGCTTGCTCAGCTGCTTTGCTAATGCACAGGGAGAGCTGGCAGCCGGCAGCGCGGCCGTGCCAGAGCGGGGAGCGTGGTGGGCTGAGCGTCCGGCTCACCCGCACCGGCCCAGCCCTGCGAGAGCTCGGGCACGGGCTGTGCCCAACCCCGGCACCGGCTGTGCCCAACCCCGGCACCTCAGCCCTTCCCTTCGCTGTGACACTGAAACCGGCAATTACAGAAGTACCACTATCTTCCCATAAGACCTGCCTTCATATTACTGGGGGGAAAAAAAAAAAAAAAAAAAAGAAAAGAAAAGAAAAGAAACGAAAAGAAAAGAAAAGAAAAGAACCAGCACCACATATATAGATATAGATATAGATATAGATATAGATATAGATATAGATATAGATATAGATATAGATATAGATATAGATATAGATATAGATATAGATATAGATATAGATATAGATATAGATAGATATAGATATATCTCTTGCTCAGACTTTCATTTCTTTAGTTTTACGACATGAATATTTTTATTTTCTGCCTTCAGGTATATTTGTTTAATGATGCATTTTGTCAAAACGCTATTTTAAATATGGGCCATCCACTTAAGAGTCGGATTTGATGGTTCTTGTGGGTCCCTTCTAACTCATGTTTTGTGATATATGAGTATCTGTCTCATTTTAAAATTCTTTTGCATGCAAACAGAAGAATTAGTTGATTGCTTTCAGTCCACAGCTTCTGAACTGAAAAATCTACGTCTCCAGACTCTACACATGTGCTATATACCAGCTTAGCCTCCGTACAGATTTATTTGACCCTCTTAAGACCACTTGGCTGCTGAAGAGATAATAAGAAATCATTAATAATTTTAAAATCTGCAAACTTTAAAAATATTTAAGAACATGCTGTCATGGGAATAACTGCTTGTGATAGCAGCTCCTAAAAATACTCCTGAATTTATTATACAATTAGCATAGACATGATTCCCAAAGGAACCATTTCACAGAGTACTTTTAAGGGCCTAGTGCCAGTGCTTGAATGTTTTTGGTACTATAAAATCACTGGAAGAGAGTCTCTGTTTTGAATAGAGACATTTCCTTTCCAGTGAAGGAAAGTCTGATTTTCATGATCAAACCTTTTATGGCTTCTTGGAAAACCTGGTACTTAATAAATTTATATAGTAGGGGAAGTTCCTCAACATTGTAATTTTATCAACAGTAATAAACTTTCATCTTTTTCTATTAAGAATGTCTTTAAAATCAGGTCAGGCATGGTTTTCAAAATGGTTGATTCAGCATTTCACTGACAATAGCACTTGCCAGTAATATTCAAGGAGTTGTGCTGTTTTATTGACATACAAGATAAAGAAAAAATTTGAGATCTCATTTAAAAATTGGACTCCAAAGGGGTATTCTGATGTTTGCCTGGAGGAGTATGGCATAATTTAAATGTGATTTTTATGTGCAAAGATAGAGTTTCAAAGCAAGGAATATAACACCTCACTAAATCATCATGAGTGCTTCACTTGTAAAAAGCTGCTTGCCTGAGCATTCTGTCAGAAGCTTAGTTATGTCCTTCTGCCTGACAGATGTGGAATAAAGTGTAACAATATGATTCTGATGCAGCACAAGCTTACTCAGCACTTTTCTGATGGCAAAGTGCATTAATGGTAGAGTTGTCACAAAGTATCCTGAGTCAAAATGGAAACTACAGCTCGGATTAGTGCAAGATACATCCACCCTACATTCTTATATTGTTAAACAGAAGCTGTAGTTCAGGCAACTGTTTAAATGTCTCACAAGATTTAACTGGAGAAATGAGTTATTTTTCATACGTCAGAGAAAAGGAAAGTGTCATTTTAAACAATATTTTCTTATTCATCAATCAAGGACATCAGCAATCATAATTGCTAATCAACTGCTTCCAGAACAGCAGGGAACACAATCCCCTTTCTCACAGAGTAGCTGCCACAGCAAAGCCACTGCTGCAATTCACTGGAAATACAATACAGGGCCCTGGAAAATGTGTCTTTGGAAACCAGGCTACAGATCTTCCAGACACTGCTAAGACATTAAGAATCAACAGTACTAGAAGGTTGTCGGGGGGCTATTTTAAAATATAGCAAGTTCTTCTACATTAATAATTAAAAAGAGAACCCAATCTCCAAAAACTTAGTTTACCAAAAGCAAGAGCAGCAGTTTACACTGGCTGTGGAAACAACATTTATAGTCCATTGCAGGTTGAATTATTTCACAAACTAAATATCCTTCCCATAAATTGTTCAAATTGGCATGGCTAACAGCAGATTGAATTTACAACTGTACAGGTAGCAAGAAAATGCAGAAATTGCACTTTTGAAGCACGTGTCCTAGGCATCTACTTTAGAATGAGATAACTGGATTCAGAGGGGATGATTTCTCTACTCAGACCACAAAACAAGTCTAATGATTGATTTAGATGAAGACATCTGTATTTGTTTAGGTTATTCACATATCAGACTCTACAAGAAAATAAAAAGAAAGTCAGTAGATACTTAAGAGAATGGGACTTTGCTGAAAAGCAAAAGTCTTAAAAGTGCAGATGACTTTGATGTGCCCCTTGCTTAGACTTGTTCAGCAAACTGAATGAAAAGTGCATAGGAGGCAAAAAAACAAAAAAACCAGACAAACAAACAAACAAAAAAGGCAAAATGGAAACCAAAACCAAAGAAACAAAAATCCAAAACAAACCCAAAAAACCCACCACACACACACAGCCCTTATGGTTGATCTTATACTGAGGAAAGTCCCAGATAAAACTGAGAATATAATCTGATAATTTATTTGACAAACTGCTGCTTCTACTCCTGTTCTCACAGAAACTATTGACAGTCAATTAAAGAGCTTTAGGCTTTATTAAAACAGCATACAGGTACACGTTATAATTATAAAGAAAGAGATCTCCCTGCTTTTCAGTGCTGTAACACGCCTACATATCCAAGGCTTTCCATGGACAAACTGTGCTGGTATTTGTTGTCACTGGCACTTGGACTAGATAATCCTTCTAAGTCACTTCCAGCTGAAATATTCTAAAGTTTTAAAGACTTTTTAGAAGGAACACAGGGTTTTCAATGAATACTCAAATAACAGATATTGGAGACCCTCAAGGAGTCAACAGAAAGAAAGGCAAAACTCACCTCCTGTTTCTTGGAAAATCAGAACAATACAGTCCTAAAAACCAAGATAAACCGTCCTGAAAAGGGCATACAAACACTGAGAAACACAAACACACAGAGACATTTTTTCCACAGTTAACTAATGTTCCCAGGGGCTCAAGCCCCTAAGAGTGAACAATAGGTGTCAACCAGTGTCTAGTCTTCAAGACTGTGCATTTTCTGTTGAGGCCATAAAAGAAGTACCTGACTCAGAGAAATGTCCGTAGGTCTGAAATTTCTTCACTCTTTGTAAAGCTCTTTGGGGATTTAGACAGTCATACCTAGGTGGCTCTGTCTTTCTGGCACTTCCTCCCTAGGCTGAAATTCATGAGTACACTGAAAGAGATTTCTCTTTAATCTCTTTCTTGCCCTCTTAAACCCTCTGTGCTGTCCTGAAGTTAAGAAACACAGAATATGACCAACTTATGCAAAAGCTGATCAGCATTTACTTTGATTTTCCTTTCAAATGCAAATTAGATAATATACTAGGAGAGAAATAATATTTGAAAAAATATTTTAAAATCCTTTTCATATCTTCTAATACAATCATTAATAACAATTTATAGCAGAGAGTTACCCAAGATGATAATTTTGTCTAGTTGTTCTACCAAAATGTCCTGTGTTCTTCTCTACCACTACGAAATGTACACGAATACTTAAAACTGCATCAAATAAACACCTCTATAAAAAATTAAAATACTGAAAGATCTCTTGAAATGTACTGACATGTAAAAGCTTCTACCCATAGATTTGTAATACAGATGGCACCTTAAATTAGCCTGTGTATATTTTAAAGAGATTCTATGAAAAATAAGAAATGTAGATCACAACATTTTTTATACTTATACTCTACAAGTACTTGAGTAACACACAGAAGAAAAATCTATCCTCAAGAGTGTTTGATAAAGCTGAATATTTAAACAGCTGCTTGAAAAGATTTGTCAAGCTGCTCATTTGAAATGTCACATTCATATCCTCACGAATACCAGAACACAGCTAGTCTTTTCAAGCACAGATTTGAATGACAATAGTGACATCGAGTGGTCATTGTTGTCAAATGCTGTGTATTGGCATGAAACTCCTGCTGTATAACCTTAGCTGTGAGGGGAGACACCTTCCGTCAGTGACAAACTACAGAATTCACTGGAACTCTTCACAGGTTTGAGTGCAAGCATGACTCTCATTCAGAGTACGTCTCAATAACACATTTTCTGCTCAAACACACTTCCATATCATGCCCTGCATCTGCAGGCTGTGCCCTCAACAGAAAGCTCTCATCGGGATCTGGAGCTATACTGAGGGAACATGCTAAGAGTCCAATGCAAAAACTTTGATCTTCAGATTTCAAGGAGGGAGTGATCTTTTGTCGGTATGACATGTAACAGCTTCTGCACACGATGTGAGATTTTGGAGGAACTGAAGAATAATGAAGAAAAGGAAAAGCCTTTTATCATTGTAATAACAGCCCATATGGTAAGCAACCCCCTCCTCAAACTCATATGGTATGCACAAAACATCCTGTTTCATTTGCTTGCTGCTTTCTTGTTCTGATGTCCTCAATCATTAGTCCCTGATATGCTACATTAGAAATAAAATATTTCTACAGCACTTCTGTAAGAAAACTAATTGAGAGTACTAAAATAATGTATATTTACAATGGGGCTTAAGCATATGAAAAACATAGCAGACTTTGGCACATACACAGAAGGCTAAGATATAAGACTTTCTGCACGAAGATGATTCCAGCATGGACCTGCACAGTGCCCTTCCTGGAGCACTCCAGCACATTGAGAGAGATAACCAGCACAGGATAGAGATAACCAGCTTGAGACAAGGTGTCTCAAACTCCCAAAGAGTGTACAAAGATGTAAAAAGATGGCAGCTGGGCCAAAATATAGGCTGTATTTATAAACATTTGGAACAGTGGAGAAGGCCCATGGAATGGGAGAATAATGAGCATCTGTTAAGGGACCCAGAATAATACTAAATGAGTATGTATAAATCTGTACATTGAGTATAAAGATCATTTAAATAATAATATTACATTAATAATAATACATTTAAATAATGTAGCATAAGCTGTGTGGCTAAGAAGAGATTTCAGTAATGAGATTTAAATACAAAAGGATGGTTAGAAGACGTATAATTGTATTAAATTATGTGGCACATAAGCATGATGCAAATGGCATGGAATAAGGCATGGGGATTGTGTTGAGTGTGGCTAGGATGGAGTCCCATAGCTTCCCATAGCAGCTCTCAGTGCTGTGCTTCGTACCTGTAGCTAGAAGGGTGTCAGTGCCACACATGAGTGTTTTGGCTACTCCTGAGCACTGCTCCGACATCCCCCCACATCCCTAAAAGCCAGTAGGCTCAGGATGGGCAAGAGGCTGGTAGAGAACAAAGCCAGGATAGCTGACTCAAGCTGACCAAGGAGATATTCCATACCAAATAACATTGTACTCAGCAATAAAACTAAGAGAAAGAAGAAGGAAGAGGGGCATTTGTCATTTAGGTGTTTATTTTCTAGGGAAACCACTATGTATACCAAAGCCCTATTTCCCAGGCATTGGCTGGATATCACCTGCTGATGGGAAGTAGAGGCTAGATCTTTTTGTTTCCTTTTGCTTCCATGTGCAGCCTTTCCTTTTTCTTTATTAAACTGCCTTCATCTCAGCCTAGGAGCTCCTCATCCTACATTCCTCCCCTGGGCCCTGCTGAGGGCAGTGATAGAGCAGCTGGATGGGCACCTGGAGACAGTCAAGGTCATCCCATCTCTGCTTTATACAGCACAAAATCAGCTCTTCCCAGCCAGATCTTCCCTGTGAGGACATTATAAGAAAGAACTTCTGAAAAGTCACAGCCCAATTACAGCACACAATTTATTCTTCTATATGTGTCTTTCTAGGTGGCCTGGCCATTTCCATCAATAAAGCAATAATCATTGGTATTATTTGTCTGACATCAAAATAGACTGCTGCAAAGGTATCCAAAAGCTTAGAAGCCGGCATCTTCTCAATAACAGGACAAAAATAAAATCTCAGTTTGTACTCCAAAATGTACAATGATCATGTTTTTCAAAGAAGTGTGGGACACTTAGAAAAGGCTGATAATTCTTTTTTAGTTGTCAGGCAGACATAGCATATAAAAAGCAGACACTTTTAGAAGAGCAATGTATGATGATACACATTCATAAGCACAGAAGTTTTTAGTGAGTTTAACACCTTACATAAGCTAACCTAAAGTTATTATCTCCTTCCTGTCAGTCCAAGTTGATGGTTTTATTAAAAAGAATTGGGCAGATAACAGTTGCATAATAAATGAATAATCAGAACACTGGAAGATTTTTTTTAAATATCAGATGCATAAAACTCATCTTACCTGTCCTCCTCCTTATTATTTTCTACCTCTTTCCCATCTATCCCTTGTACTCTTCAATTATCTTTGATCAATTTAGACACTATTTAAGAAAACAGAATATATCTTTGGGGCTGTTTTTGTTATTTTAAGTACAAATATTTCTAACCCAAGCTTAAGCCTTTGAATCCTAATGAAATAATAAATAAAAATAAATAATTGAGTATTTTCCTAAAATAACTTTTACCCCCTCCAGCCTTACAGAAGCAGATTAGACTAAAATTTCTCATCTCAGCTTGTCTCAGAGGTTCTCATTTACCTGAAACTTAAATGAGATTAACTTCCCATTTTGACACTCAAGGTGCAACAGAATAACAAACTTCTTAATTATTTTTAAATTGCAATGTTTTCCAATTTGAAATTCTAACTCTTTTTTAGGTAGTGAATATCTTCTATAATCATAACAACTTGATGGTTTTTCCAGAATCAATTTCTCATGACAACAGTTCCTGAAAAGTCAATACTCCTGACTCAATCACAGTTGTTTCCTTGCCCATGCTTCTATGCTTGAGATTAAAAGAATTCACATCCTGCATATTTCCTCTTTTACTTTGGCTATATGTACCTCACGACTACTACAATATAAATACCTTCAGCTTGAAGGTCACGTTCTGAACTAATTTGTATTTGATACTCTTAACAGGTACTCTTTATGAAACTTTTGAAAATTTGGCTTCAATAAATTTACTGAGATATGAATCTATACTAGAGTTTTTCACTTATTGAAAATATTTACACAGAAACGTATTTCCAGTTTACCAAATCATACAAATTTTCTCTTTTTCATTGAAGACCACAAGGTGGCATGTGAAACATATGATAATACTAACAATATGCTTGAAAGAATACAGTAGAAAAGTGGTATGCAGTTCTACCAATGACCATAACATGAATACTCAAACAGTTTTAAGAACCAGTCTAAATCTTGCAGGAGATTGCCTTTTTCAGTCCAAGCTCTTTGCATTGGAAAAGGAACAAGATGTGCAAGCCTTTTATTAACAAGGAGGAATTTTTTTTTAATATAAAATGATATTAAAGCATTCTAACAGACAGTGGCCCTTGCTACCCACAGAGTGATCAGAGTGAACTCCAGCAAATTTCTTCCAGGATTCCCATTTAGCCATAAGAACCAGACAACCATCATGCATGCAGCTGTGGTGTGCTAAATCTTCATTTAGTGAAAAATTAATTAGGAGGTTTTATTGAGCATGAAACTGTATTTTAAAATGAAAAAAAAATGGAATATGGTACTGTTTTGCTACACCATGGAAGTTCTGAGCCTGTTCACACTGATGTCTGAGCGCAATGAAAAGCTTTTCACTTATCTCACATACTTCTAAATTCAGCATATTCAGGAGATGCCACTGGGATGCCTAAAGGACACCACAGATCTAACTGTGTTAACTGTTAGAAGTGATTGTTGGGGTATACTCTTCTCATGTGCTTTACTCAAGATGATAGTACTACATTTTTGCCCTTGCCAACAAAAATTGAACCATGTTCATGTGTCCAGTTTTCTAAATTGCACCTTCATTTCTCAGATCACTTCAAACGCGTTCCAAACCCGATCTTTCCGCTCCATCCCACCTACAGACTCAGCACTTCTGGGTTATTTTACTCTGTATGAAGGTGACCCCAGACCAGTTAACTCTTTACAGGCATTTCCTATACTGACCAAGTGTCAATGTGTTCATGGAAGACAGCCACAGAAAAGGTCCATCTGCTCCACTCTATAAACACTTGTGAAAGAGTTGTGTTAATGACCTCCCAATACCTATGGGCATTCAGACAAATTGAACCTGTAAGAGTGTTGTACCCTGTGTAAATTGAGCCCTCACTTCATGCTGGAACCCTGGAGGCTGAAAATTCCAGGCTTTCTGAGCTGAGGGGTGCTGACCCTCAGGCAGGCACCGCATTTGACCTGAGGCCTTGGGACAGGCTTCCAAGATTGTGTGATAGCACAGAGGTTGTGAGTGTGTAGTTAGAGTGGTGGTGTGTGATCTCACAGGGTGGAAACTTGGGTTTGGGGTTTTGGTATATAGTAATGTGTGTGGGCCAAGATGGAGGATTCAGGGTGTTGTCTGAGTTCTCCTTCTTCACCTTCTTCTTCCATCTTCTTCATGGATCTGGGTGGCTTTCTCTAATTGAGTGAAAAATGTCTGCATTGCAAACCTCAAATGGTCAATATTGGGTCAAAAACATAAATAATATAGGTGTCACTTTGGTATTGGGTAATTATCTCTTAAATAGCCTTGGTGAAAGCTAGGTCTCCATTTTGCCTCATTTCTCTAACCGGCAAGTTGGAACGCAAGCTGTAAATACTATAAATAGATAAGATATAATAAACAACCAAGACCAAACTTGACTCCACATTTCCCATGTCTTTCATCCTGACCTCAGCCGAGATAAAGCAGGCAGAACTGTAACAACTTCATATAAGTTTTGCATATATATTGTTCAAGAAAATATTCCACCTTCGTTTCTGCTTTGGTCTTTTAGTCTGGTTTGGTTTGGGTTNACGCGTTCCAAACCCGATCTTTCCGCTCCATCCCACCTACAGACTCAGCACTTCTGGGTTATTTTACTCTGTATGAAGGTGACCCCAGGCCAGTTAACTCTTTACAGGCATTTCCTATACTGACCAAGTGTCAATGTGTTCATGGAAGACAGCCACAGAAAAGGTCCATCTGCTCCACTCTATAAACACTCGTGAAAGGGTTGTGTTAATGACCTCCCAATACCTATGGGCATTCAGACAAATTGAACCTGTAAGAGTGTTGTACCCTGTGTAAATTGAGCCCTCACTTCATGCTGGAACCCTGGAGGCTGAAANTGACTACTTTCTAGAATTTACCCCACCGCAAACTGTTATACTTGTGACGAAAACATGCCTTACGTTATTCCCAGATGACACATGCTAATTGTTTATACAAACAGGAAGACAGGGCCATGTGTTTATTCCTGAAAAAACGATTAACAGCTTGATTCATTATGGCTTACTATAAATTCCTTGAAGCGTAAGGACTGTTGCTAAAAGTCATAGACTTTCAACATAATACTTAGCAGGAAATACCTGCTCCTAAATTAATGAGAAGTCATTGCACTTACTAAAAAAAACTACTGGGGCTTTGACTATGAGAATCACAGGATCTAGGCAAAATTTGACCTTGGAAGGTTTTCAGACCTGGAGCTGGAAATTTGGGCTATTTTTCCTATTATGAATGCAGTCCTGTATGCTACTACATATGCTAAGTTCTTACAACAACTCCTCATTTCCTTTACAGATAGGCTGCTTTTTAATTTGATTTCAAAACACATAGATGTTGTCAAATAAACATGCCAATTTTTCTCTTATTTAAGTGCCAACACAAACCATAAAAAAAAGGAAATGTAAACATATAACGTTTCCAACTCCCATATTCCCACCTGGTTCTGTGCATCCACTTGATTATCTACACCTTGCCTTGCAGTCCTTTAGTTAAGTAATGAATGTTGTTCTCCTTTATGACTCTGTCTTAACAGACAGCTTGACAGCTATTTGGAAAGAATTGTAGCTATTCAAGCTAGAGGACAGAGCTCCAACACATTATATATTTATGGGAACTGAAAAGACACACCTAGTAGATTTGTAACACTCCAGGAGGTGCTTTGAATCATAGAATCATAGAAAGGTTTGGGGTTGAAAGGGATCTTAAAGATCACCTAGTTCCAACCTCCCTCATCTCCACCAGATCAGCTTGCTCAGAGCTCTATCCAACCTGACCTTGAACACTTTCAGGAGTGGGGAATCCACAACTTCTCTGGGCAACCTGTTCAAGTGCCTCACCATCCTCACAACAAAGAAATTTTTCTGATATCTAATCTAAGCCTACGCTCTTTCCATTTGATTCCATTTCCCCTGTAACGACATGCTCTTGTAAAAGTCCCTCTCCATTTTTCTTGTACAGTCCTTTCAGATACTGGAAGGCTGCAAATACCCCAAAGCCTTCTCTTTTCCAGGCTGAACAAACCCAATTCCTTCGCCTTTCTTTGTGGGAGAGGTGCTCCATACCTCTGATCATCTTGCTGGCCTCCCCTGGATTCGCTCCAACAGGTTCATGTCTTTCCTGTGCTGGAGATACCAGAGCTGGATGCAGCTTTCCAGGTGGCTGTCAGCAGAGTGGAGCTGAGGGGCAGAATCACCTCTCCTGACCTGCTGGCTTTGCATCAAATCTGCTGCATTTTTATAATCGTTTAAATTTTAAAAGAGAAAATTAAAGGGAAAAAATAAAACTTGCTCTAATTCACTGCTGAAAGGAAATTTTTCATCTTTCTCTCAGCTGAATTAACTTTATGGGAAGCACTAAGAACAGCAGCATTTTAAACTGGAAGCCAAAATAAAGGTTAAAACATAGAAGCAGGGAGAAGGGGGAAGATGAAGTATTTGAGGAAATACCCAGCATAAAAAATGCACATACGTTAATCCTGAATGCAGCAGACTACTGAATACCTAATACTACCTGTGCTTGTAAAGTTGGAGGTGCCAGGGAATGCTCCTAGGCCTGGCACTTATCTTCCAACAGGAGATAATTCTTTAAGAATTCTATTAGAATAATCCTTTTTGGCTCATGAGAAATACTGCTCTCCTAATAATCTCCATGGTTCAGGAACTGGAGCTCGAAACTCCTCTTAACAGGCATTTCTGATACAGATTCTCTTTCAGATGGATCATCCCATGCTAGTTGTCCTTGTTGCTAAGAAATGGTCAAACACATTTTTATTGGATTCAGCACCTAGGATGGACTTGGGCTTCACCTGGCCCCAGAGAACCCACATGTTAAGAAAAGTACAGAAGAGTACCACAGTGTTACTGTGCCTAAGGATAATCTTTCAAAATCACACCCTATTTTCCTTCCTCCTCTGACAAACTTTTGCCTGTGCATTACTTCCACACAGAAAAAGCTTCACTGGGTTCACACAAAGCCAGGGGCTAAGGAAGAGGAGGTCATAAAGTTCATAAAGTTGCTCAGGTTCCACAAGCAAGTGAAGAAAAGAGGAAGCTCAGTGAAAAAAGCAAATAAACATTGAAATGGTTCAGGTGTGGGGTGGTTTCTTAAACTGCTAGGGCTGAATGGAAATGTCATTTACTTTCAAAAGTGCACTAAGAGCTTATCCTAATACTACACTCATGGTGTGTCATCACCACATGGGCACCAACAGTAGCACAACATGGAAATAAGGTCTAGTGTGACTCAGAAGCATGAAACCCCAAGCACTCCCTCCCTCCTTCCCTCCAAACTGCTAGAAAAGCTCTCAGTAGTTGTGCTCCTCAATTCAGTCAGCTGGATAGTGTCAACATGTTGTAATAGCTGGATACAAGTATTTTCATGCAGCTCTCTTAATATAAAATTGTGTCAATAGACATCTAAACCCATAGGTAACAACTTCCAGAAAAGTTCAGATGTTCAGGAATGGCCCACCTAGAGTGTGGCAGTCGCTAACAAGGAAGGGTTGATTGAGGCTGGCAGGAGAATACACAGAGAATTCAAAGGCTGTTGGTTTCCATGGTTGTAGCACTCACTACCAGCAGATCTGAGCAAGTGTATCATCACACTGCCAGTGTGACAGCAGGCAAAACAGGATCTCAGCCAGAATCTAAACACCTGAATCATTGTTTCAGACAAAAATACTTGTTTCAGTAAGAACAAACACAACTGATGAGGTTACTACCAAAGTCCTTCATTCCTGCAAAGTGGGTAGTACAAAATATTCAGGCAAAAAATTCCTTTTAAAAAGGTAATTACAACCAAATATCCCTTATCTTTTAATGTAAAAGCTTGAAAAATCCACAAAATAAAAAGCAGGGACAAACACATTGTGATTACTGAATGAAAACTCATTTTCTAAAACAGGGTCTTTTATGCAGCTCCAAAGACACAACTAAAATTCAGAGACTAACAAGTGCTAAGAGAAAAAAAAAAGCCATTTCCCAAAACTTTTCAGAATGTTTAACAGGCAACAGGGTCTGTCATGTTTAAGTCCAACAACAAAAATATAGTAAAGTTGTTTGAGATATAAAATCATGATCATGAAATCATAGCTTCTTTCAATCTGAACATCTTGTTCTGACAACAAAGAGATTCCTGCCATTGTGGAAACACAGTCAGTCTGGTGAACTGCAAAAAAACCAACTAGATTTGGTGTTCAATATCCATAAAAATGAAGGCACTAAAATTTTTTGGTGGAGTATTGGTAGCTAGTAGCTAGCTGCCCTCCAAGATTTTGCAAGTTGAAGGAAGACTAAGCCCATTGCCACAGCTTTCACACTTTCAGAACCATTTTTCCATTTTAAATTCAAGAAAATTACAGTCATTACAACATCAATCAAACCACTATGAACACTACACAAACAAAAAATATCCTCTTTGCTGTAGACTTTGCTTACCTCAGTATCAGTGGGGATTTTCAGGAAATTTCCATGTGAAAGGATGAGACAGATCCAACACTTAAAAATGAAAAAGACTATGTGGGAAATCTCACAAATTAAAATTTCAAAGAAGTAAACCACAGGCAGCTATTTATCTGCCACATGCTATAAATTTCTATCATTTAGAAACAGTATTTAACAAAAACTTTAGCTTTATCAAAAGTTTAAGTTATCTACCTTAGGACCTCAGCCTTGCCCCCAAGCTGCCATTAGGGTTAGGGTCAGAGTTTGAGGTGTCACAAGGACTACAGCTCCAGGAACACTGTACCTGGAATAGGCATGGCAAGAGAAGCATGGCACTGCTCCAACAGTGCTGCTTCCACATCCACTTTTAGAATCCAAACAATTTTCCTGGGGTTTAAGTCAGTGTACTTAACACTATAAATATACATTAAATCAACACAGGACACAATAACAAGATGCACAAATAAATTTTCAGTATAGTGACATCTTAATGGCAAACACTGTAAGTATATATTTACACAGTGGTTTTATAATGCAATCTCATGGTAATTATTCTTTGCATACCATTTTCTTTAGGAAACAAAATCGTCCTTATACATCAAATTTAAAACTGTATGACTAATGGTACTACCAACATGGTTAATACAGAGAGAGATAGGCATAAACAGCTACCCAAAACTATCATTTTGGAAATATTGCCTCAAGATCACAGTTTTGGGAAACCACCTAGCATGTCTAAAGGACATGGACTAACTGAAAACTGAAAGTAGAGTAAGTCACCAGTTGCTTTACGTGGTTGCTCATACGTTCATAATGCTGAAGCATTTGGAGGATATAAATCATCCAAGATACAAGAAAACTGGAAAAGCCACAAAGCTACTAAAGTGATGGGACCTAGACAGAACTGAAAAGTTGTTGCCATGTCTTAAAATGAATGCTGTGAAATATTGAAGATATTGTAGCTTGAAAACTTAGGTCTTCTCTCTCATTCTCTAGTCCATATCCTTGAGTGGGAGAAAAGAGCGGTGAAAAGCCTCAGGTGCTTAGCCCCTGATCCACACACATGGAAAGGCAAGTGAGTTGCTCTATTTACCTTTATTTCATGCTGTGGAGCTGTCACTCCTTGTGGAAAGCTACAAACCTCTACCTCTAAATTAAATTACTTTGTTAGTCTGTGAGAACTTGGCTTGGTGAACGGGCTTTACAAAAGCTTCCTGCGCAACCTTCACATAAAGCTCTCATAAATACATCAGCGTATCAGGCAGCTCGCCATGAGCAGGGGCAAGGGTGAACTTGCATTTACTGGAAATTTCGAAATTACCTTTTTGAAATGCTGCTATCCTGAAAAATCTTCCTAGAACAAACACGGAGGAGATAAGCGACTGCCTGAGACAAAGCTTTTCTCACTTCGCTTGAGCAATGAGTACACACCGGATGGGGCTCTGAGCAACCTGGTCTAGTGGAAGGTGTGTCCTGTCCTGGTAGAGAAGTTGGGACTAGATGATTAAGGTCTCTTCCAACCCACACCATTCTATGATTCTATGCAGTGAACAATTCACTGCGGAGATCTGCGCTCGGCTCTGGCATCCTGCATCATCTTTCGAGAGCAGAACTCTCACACCCCTCCCGTCCCCGGACGGAGGGGATGCCTCCTCCTCTCCAGCGCAGGGGATGCTCCTTCGGACAAGGTGGGCGATTCCCCGTCCTCGGCCAGAGGGACGCGCCCTGCCACAGCTCCCGCGGCTGCCGGAGGGCAAGGCCGCTGCCCCGGCCCGGCTCTGCGGGGCACCGCCGCCACCGCGCTCCCTCGGCTCGCTCCTCCCATCCCGCCTGCTCCGCCTTCCCCACCCGCGAACCGTGGGACTCTCCCATTTTCCGTGAGGAAGTGGCACGTCGGTGGGGTAGAAGGAGGAGAGAACTGCTGGCCAACGGGAGAGCAGGCGGGGCAGGGAGGTGCGGGGGAAGCGAGGTAGTGGGGCCGGAGGAGCAGCGCTCCGGGCCCCGCTGCGCCCGGCGGAGTGCGAGCATGAGCGGCGGGGATGGCGGTGGGCGCCGAGCGGGTGTCCTCAGCTGCGGCCTCCCCTCCATCCCCTTCAGCAAACTCCCGGACTTGCGTTTTATCAGCCGGGGCGCTTACGGGACCGTGTCCGCCGCCCGCCACGCCGACTGGAGGGTCCCGGTGGCCCTCAAATGCCTGCAGGGGCCGCTGCTAGACAGGTAACGGGGTGGGCAGGGGCCGCCGGCCGGGGGGCAGCGCCGGGACAAGAGCCGGGCCGAGTCCGCCTTTCCCTGCACCAGCGCCCAGAAAGGGTCGAGGTGCCGGTCGAAGATGCCGGCGTGGGTTTCTGAGGTCTGTGGAACAGTTGCTGGTGTTTCAGGAGGAAGCCTTGCTTCAGTTCCACGGGGAAAGGGGATCTCACGAGGATGATTCAGCTTGGGCCAAGAGAAAGCACGGGCCGGCCCCGGAGCTTCCTCTGTTTCGATTATTGTGAAGGGGTGGTTTCCGTCTCGGTCTGTGAGACATTAAGTTGTTTCTTTTGGAGTTCTTTATTTTCTGCACTGTGCACCTTAAGCCCTCCTCAAGGTGGGATTGACAGAGTTTGGTTTCTTGCTGAGTCTCTTGAGTGCTAACGATTTTGCTGTGATATCAGCAGGATATTAAAGTACAGTGATTACTATAGATTTGGTGTTTACATAGAGGAATATAGGGAGTATACTGTTCTATCCACTAGAGATTGCTTCTAGAAGCAGTTTCTCTGAGACAACACAAAAATACTATGTTTCCCCAGATCTCCCAGTACTGAGAGAAGATGATTTAAAATAATGGGCTTATAGGCCCTCCTGTAAAACTGGTATTTTCTGTGTAACAGTCGGGTTCCCGGTTTTCCAGGTACCCAAGTGGCAGCATATTTATTACAGGAGCTGTCACTCCATGTAAGGGAGCAGCAAGTTGTACATTTTCATTCATCTCTGTCTTATTCAATCCCCATAGTTCCAATTTGTTAACATATCAATGCAAATTTGCCTCTTCTTAGGCTGTTTGGAGCCTACCCGACTGTAAACTTGCCTCTGAGGCTTATCTTGGTGTCTTCAGGCTTTTGCCTCAAGTTTCTTTGATCTAGTATTAAGCCTTCTAGGAAGGATAGCTTCACTCAGAAAGGCATCTAGTCTCTTGACTCCATATACTTGAATATAAGACAAGTTGTTTTTAGCTCTTTCATCTCTTATGGCTCAAGTTTGTGTATACACAGGCTTTATCTCTGAAATCTTGCCAGAAATGGAATCTCAGTTATGTGGTGTTTTCTGATAAGTCAGGGGAGGGATGGACAGGTGTTGTGGGTTTTTCTGTTGTGTTGTTGTTTGGGGATTTTTTTAGTATTTTTTTTAATGTCTGCTTAAATCCCAGCTAATTGGAAATACAGCATTTATCCTCAGAACACAGTTGGGAGAAACCACCAAGGCTATTTTTAGCCTTGCAAGAATTTGGATTAGTGGGACATCTTACCTGTGAAATTATGATTAATAGGGCAAGTGAGGTAATCAAAATAATTCAGTCACCTCCCATATATCATACAAAGCCCAGAAATGCTATCAGAAGACTCAAAGCTGTAAAAAAATCCATTATACCCGAGTCTTGGCAGCAAGTGCTTTGTTGGTGGTACAGTAGGCAATATAAAATGCCAGCCTGTCAGTGTTGTCAGGAAAAGGGATGAGTTCATGGTGCCATTAATTCCCCAAGTGGGAAGTGTGTGCTGTACATCCCAGAATATGGTATGTGACCAACCAAAGAGCAAAGCCAGTTGTGAAGCTGTTGTGGGAATGGGCTCATTTAGGCATTACTCAGTGCCCTTCTGGCACAGAGAAGACAAGGTGAAGTGACTGACAGAGGCAGGAATAGACTTCAGTATGTCACAATTTGTTTCCCAGCCCCAGCTGAATCCCATGCTAATGTGCCTTACTGTCTGGGAAAACCCCAAAGTTCCTCAAACCTAATCATTTCTGGAGAGAGGGAGGAAGGTGTAGAGTTGTGTCTTCCATCCTATGCTTGTCTCAAAGGCTGTCTTTTAACTTCTGTTATTTCCTAGAGTTTCCTATAAGTCTTTTTCCATCAGACAGATAAAAAGACCTTAATTTTACATCCATCTAAATTCAGAATTTCCTGCTGCAAAGAGCTTCAGGCTTTAGTTCACAAGGCTTCCTCTTTTCCCCATACATCCCGACAGCCTTTTCTTTGTGAGTGCTAAAGCCACCTTGATGAATCCAGACTGCCCTGAGTGCTTTTGGGTGTGCCCTGAGCTCGATGGGCACAAGCCAGCTCTCACCTTGGGGCTGTGCTGTGCACACTACACAGTGCTGTGCTCAGCAAATCATGGTGGACATAGCCCTGGCCCCAGCACAGCTCTATTGCTTCTGAGTCAGACTGGCTCACATCCAAAGGATCAATCTTAAATATGCTGTAAATGTCCTGTATTTGAATATCCTCGTCGTGTACTTGTGCCTGTACCAGTCTCCACTGGTATAAGATCTAAATGCTTTTTTTGCTGAATTATGCTTCATGGTCCAACTATCCTCATTGACAACAATCCCATTTTTTTCAAGACTATTTGAGATATAAGGCATATCAAATAATTTCTGTTTTTAGGGATGGAATCATAGTCAATCTTAAATAAAACTTGACCTTCACAAATCCACATACGGCAAGGTCTAAATTTGTAAAGATGCATCAAACCCACATTTATGAGGAGTTTTGAAGTAACAGAGTGGATCCACACAAATTCAGGCATCCAAGCATCATGAGGCTGGTCTGTTCCTGCTTCCTGTGTATCTAGGAATGTTTTGTCCAGAGAGTGATTCAAAGCAGGGGCTGTTTGAGGGAACAATTTATGTGAAAACAAAGCATAGGTTAATTGTTCCTTTTCCTTCAGAAAGGAACTTCCTGTCCTTCAGAAGTCAAAAGTGCATTCCTTTAGCCCCTATTATTTTAGTGTACATCAGAGTCCACTAAATTTAAGTGGTTGGAGAATTGTGTGTATTAAAATCTCCACTCTCTAAGAGATAAATATTGGGCCTGAGTGAAAACCCAGTGTTTGAAGGTGTTCAGTAAATTGGGAGAAATGCAGCTGGTTGTTAGCATTTTGGTTACAAGGAATGGTGGAAGCTGGAAGTTCTGACTGTATCCTTATTTACTGGAAACATGGATGAAATGTGTGATGGAAATAGATTTGTGTGTACAACAAACCCAGGGAAACTGTCTTGTCTTTGCATTTGCAGATTCTGATTTCTCTTACACTGTCTTGGTCTCAAAACAGCGTGGTAGAAATCAAATGGTGAAAAGGTGGTGGTACTGCATACAGGGATATAATTGACAGAGAATATAGTGAGCCCAGCATTTGCTTTGAGTTTCCTAGTACTGGTATAGTAATGTCTTTTATTTGTTTGCTTGTTTTCTTTAAGTGATAGAAACTACCTTCTAAAAGAAGCAGAGATCTTACACAAAGCCAGGTTTAGTTACATACTGCCAATTTTGGGAATTTGCAACGAGCCTGAATTTCTGGGGATAGTAACAGAATACATGACCAATGGGTCATTAAACCAGCTGTTGCATGGGGTAAGTGTACTTACGGTCTTTAACTATGATACCTGGCTGCTTCAAGTAGATTGCAATTTCCATACTTAATTAGTATAGTAAAGTATTTTATTTATAGTATTTCACACTAGAAGACAATCATTATCCCTAGTAGTTTTTGGTGCTCAGATAAACCTTCTGTATCTCAAAAAGACAACTAAATTTCAGCTGACTTAAGTTTTATTAAACTTCTTCCTTTGATGTTGTGACGTGTAATGAGCTTTATGTTCAATTTTTACATACAGTCACTTTAAAAATCTCAGTTTTCCCTTATTAGATTCTGAAATACTAATGCTTGCTTCAGTCTGGGTTTCTGAATTACTGCCAATACAAATATTGATTTTTTTTAATGAGTTTGAATATTTAAAAAAAAAAAATTGAAGATTTTGACTTCAGTTTATAGAAGCCAAATATTGCTAATATAAACAGGTATGAATATTTCTACCAGATCTTATTCTCTGAGTAACTTCTCCTGGACTGAACTGTCAGTTGCTCCTATTAGCTTGGCCTGAACAGTGTTGCTACCACAAAGCTACTGCAGTTGTGTCTCAACAGCACTAAAGTCTCTTCTCTACTTTTAATCAATACACATCTCATGCCTCTGAGAGCTCAGCTGTGTGTTTTGAATAAAGGCATTAGTGTCAATATAACTTTTAAGATTTCAGTTGAGTTTTAGTGCATTTCTCTTGCTGTATTATTATTTATAAAGGTAGTATTTTGTGCATAGTTTCAATACAGTTTTTTTTGTTCCCCAAGGTCAGTTGAAGATATGATTTTTTGCCATTCTTCGTGTAGAATTCATAAGCTGAGGGTTGCAAATTTCATGCAGAAGTACATCCGTAATTCATATTTCCATATGAATGAGTAATGTAGTAAATGGTCAATGTCATGTATAGCAGTCATGAACTACTATGTGAATGCTAGAGAATGTAAACATAGCACTGCATAATTTTTTTTGATAATGTGTCTTTTAACAGCCAATGAGTCTTAATGCTGCATCACAATTTTTTAAGGAGTTTGTGTAATGTATGTTTTAAAAGATTACTGCTTGCCCAAGTCACTTCTTCTTATAAAATAAGTGTTTGTGTGTGCTGTTAGATCAGATCAGAACAGAGGATTATATTCTGGTTTTGTGGTTTTATCTTGGCAGAAAGATGTATATCCTGACATTCCCTGGTGCCTGAGATTCCGCATTCTTTATGAAATTGCTTTGGGAGTAAACTATTTGCACAATATGAATCCTCCATTGCTGCACCATGACTTAAAAACCCAGAACATTTTGCTGGATGATGAGTTTCATGTCAAGGTAGGATTTTTTAATTCTTATGTTCTTCAGCATCCAGAATGAGTGAAAGAGTTTTCATTATTGTAGAGGAGGAAGGGTGAGGTTGTGGCCATACAGAGAGGATGTAGTTGTATGGACATGTCCACTCTCTTTTTATGGTGGATTTTTTCTTCTATACTTGCAGACAGAACTTTGGAGTTTTTCTTTTGGAAACTCTGTATTACTCAGTTGTGGATTTTATCTGTCTGAAAAGACCAGAAAGACAGAATTTGGGCTGTTTCTGCTATAGCAGTAGCTGATACTCTGTAGTGGTGACACTCTTATTTGTCAGCCTTCTTAGGGTAGCTACACCTCAGGCCCTTCCTGAGAAGAAAATTGGAAGTGTCCCTGCCTGAGATGCTCTGACTGGTTACATCTGTTAGGCAGTAGGTCAGATTCAAATGTTAGTGCTCCATTTGATACTTATAATGCAATCTGTTCTGTTGGTGTAGTATAAGAACAAGTAAAACAAGACTGCAAAATATTACTATGTTGGAAGGTGGCTTTTATGAAACTCCTTGCAACAAGCAAACATACATGCAGAAGTATCAACAGTTCAAAACTTTATTTCTGCCTTTTAAAATATCACTACCATGATATGAAAAAGAGACTGAAAGTACTTCTGACAAAATGTTTAGGTGCTTCCATAATTGCAAGAGTTGAGTTTGTTGTTTCTTTTTTTTAAAAAAAAATCTGTTTTTATAATTGATAGAATATGTTACTCAAGTAAATAGAAATAAAAGATATTTTGCAACAAATTTATACTTGAAAAGTGAATGTTTCAGTTGTTACTGTAAGTTGAGTCTCTTTGTGAGTCCTTTGAGCAAAGATTCACTGCTGGTTTCGTTGCATAGAAATTTTTCTTGGCTGCCAAGTGGCTCTCATGGCCTTGTCTCTGCTCACACCCTCAGCAGGTTAAACTTCCTCCCACTCAGTTATGCTGGCATTGCCATCTCTCAAACTTCCTGATAAACCTGATCAGGGAACTAGTCCAAGTCATTTTTTTTGTCCACTCTCTTTTTAATCTATAGCAGCTTTGGTGTGGCCTGGTGCTCTGCCTGATCATATCTGAACAGTTTCTTTGCTGAGGCAATTGAGGGGAAGAGGTTAATTCTTGCATACCTGCCCTGCCTCCTGTAAGGAGTGTCCTTAGGGTTTTAAGTGAAGCAAGATTCTCTAAATTAGCACAGCTGACAGGAAATGCAAACAAGGTTATCATGCATGCTATATAGAAGAGATACTGCATCTGTATAAAAGTAACACCATTGACAGAGTGCTTCTGACTGTCCTTGATCTACTGAATGAGCAAGACCAGTTACAATGAGGAAGGCTTGGTGAGAGTGAATTGTAGAGAAGAAAGGTTACTTTTCATTGTGGATTTTGATGTGTGCTCTTCAGAAAGCCTGTTTCTGTTATCACCACAGCGCTTCTTTGCACAGGGTCTCTGTTGAAAATGTTTTTGCTGTAATGCAAATGCTGGACAAGTGCAGAGCCAGTAGCTGGCTGCTTATCTCTCATGTATGCCTGACACTGCAGCTCAGCCAGCAGGTGCATTCTGCTAAATGTTTCTCTTCTTATCCATAACCTAATCTGATGTCTGGCACTCTGGCTCCTGGATGTCTGAGGATGTAGACTGAAGTCAGTTACTTCTTCATATAGATGCACTGTGTCCTGTAGAAAGGGGCAAGGCCCCAGAGTGAACAGTAAAGAAAATATTCAGCAACTTTTGCAGCAGAGGATGTCAGAATATCAAATTTATTAATTCAAGATTAATATGTCATAGTTATGGGAGTGAGGTGAAGTGCCCTAAAATGTTTCTGTGAGAGAAGCTGCCTCGGCATGTTGCAAGCTGAGTTATGCACAACTATTATGATTTATACTTGTGCTTTCTTCAAAACCAAGGAGCTACAAGGAATCAATGACTTTTTGCTTTCTTTTTTTAACACAAGGAAGTGATTTTGTTCATATGGTACAGCTATCTAGAGCAGATTCCTCAGCCATGCTGTATATGAGTCCTTCCTTAAAAGAACAGGATAGGACAGTGCTATAGGGATAGCATGAGTCACGAGCTGAGAATGTTTTATGGACTGGAGCTGGTGTTTCCTGTTGCTAGGAGAACAACATACTTTTTGTGTGTTGGGTTAAGTGTTTTGGGTGACCTCTTCTGGGCATATTTTAGGACTTTCAAACAACTGTCAGCAGATAAATCCAGTTTTTCTTCTCAGAACAGCTGATTTGACCTTTCCAGATTGCAGATTTTGGCATGTCCAAGTGGCGTGTCGTGTCCATGTCGCAATCACGGAGCGAATCCTCCTTGCCGGAAGGAGGGACAATCATCTACATGCCACCTGAGGATTACAACCCCAGCCAGAAAACCCGGGCAAGTGTGAAACATGACATCTACAGGTAACTCCTGTTGTTCTCTAGTGGGGTTTGAAATCTCAACTCAGATTTGATTTACTGAACTTAGATTTTAACACATTCTCAGCAATTTTATTATTTTCAATGGTGATATCATAGCTATATAGGTGAAATGAGTTGGGAAATAAAGAACTGAGTAATAGTTGGATTTAATGACTCATTTCTATTGTGCTGTGACAAGTGTAATGCTCCAAAATTAAACTGAGACTAGGGGTAGGGGAGACTGGTTTCTGTAAATGAGCATACACATACAGACAGTGTTGGGAAAGGAGAAAGCCATTCATACCATTAACTCCATGCACATACTCTTGTAATTTGTGTAATCAAATAACAAAATTTGCAGAATGTACTTGGGGGAAAGAAGAAAATGTATTTTTAGAAAGGAAGTACATAAAAACAGGATAATGGGATTGGAGACAGTAGTTACAGTAATCTCCTTAAGGAATAATTTACTTTATGAAAGTTGTGGTGGTTTTGTGTTGGGCAGCCCTGAGTACAAGTAGTAGAATAGTAAATAGAGTGGTGGTGACCCATAAAACAAAAGGAAATCTCTCTGAGGATATTGGAGCTACAGTTGGCTGGTCTGAAATGGTATGGAGAACTCAGAGATTACTTGAAGGATTTTGGGAAGAATTGTCTTGTGTAAGGGAAGATTGAGGAGGCATGAACTGGCCAATCACTGTAACAAAGTCCATCATTCTGGTGCAGTCTGCCACCTTTACCTTCACTGATCTCTGACATGGCTGTATCTTGGTAAGAGATGACCCCGTCTCAGGGGGTCCTACTGACTTGCAAGGAAACCACTATTTCCCTTAATTATCCCTTACCCTTAAGAAGCATGTGAGTTCCTTGACATTCCTGTCCATAGAATACAGATGATAACATACCTGCTTTCCTTACCCTTCTCCTGAGAAGATAAGGATAAGGAAAACACTGAAAAGAAAAAATGGTGTATTAAGGGGAAAGAAAGGGTGACTGGTAGCTTAATGAATGGGTAGAGATGAGGAAGACAAACTTTTCTTAGAAAAAAAAATATTTTCAGAGGAATAACAACCAAATAGGAGAAAATATGAGCCCACATTAGTAGAAGAGTGTAGAAAACAGATAAATTAGAAAGGAAGGAGATTATGTGAGAAAAAAGAAGAGGAGCTGAGACAACATTGGAAAGAGATGTTCAAGGCAGGAAGACAAAGGTGCAGAGGCAGTGAAGGACCACCAGAAAGGCCACACAGGAGGTTCTGTGCTCATGATCAGAGAGAGATACTACAAAGCAGAAATAAGAAAGGAAAACAGGAATAGTGTAAAGAGGAGTGCTGCAGTGTTGTAGAACTGAGAAAATAATCTTTAACTGTAGAGAGAGATTTCAAACTGAGTGAAAGATATTATTAAATATTTGGATATTTTCTGGATGCCTAATTAATTGATCAAAGCTGAGTGTTGTTGAGATATTGAAGCTAATTTGTGAGGAACTTTCTTAAAGAAACAAATTGTTGAAACAACAGTCAACCAGCTTAACTTCTACAAAAGAGATTATTTGCTTTACCAAAAAAAATCAGCCTGCATGGATGTGTCAGGAATACATCAAAAGCAGACTTTCTAACAGGGTGGACTGCTTTTATTAATTTAGTAAATTTTAACATTGAAGAATGTTAAAATGTAAACAGAATAAATAGGAAAACTCAATTTATATGATTTGATTTTAAGCATCAGTTATTTGTTTCTTACTTCATTTTTTTGAATTCTTACTTAGTAGCTGGCAGATGGTACAGTGCTCTAAGGCAGTTAAATGTAACCTGTATGCAAAGTTTGGTACTTCTAAGTGATGTAGGAAGGAAGCTCAGTACATTCATAGCAAAGGTGGGGAGCAAGCCTTTACAGCAATTGTTCATGGTGATTATTTTCTGGAATGACACTGTCACAATGCTTATAAAGACTTGGACTGAAAACATGGAAATACACACTTGTCAGCACCTTGCATGTATTCTGAAGTTATGGAAGCACTGAAGATTTAGCCTGGCTTGTCTTTTCTGAATCCAGAACTGGATACTTGAATACAGTGCTGTGATTAATATTAGGATCTTTTCATGGAATAGAGCGTGATTCAGATATGGTAGAGTATGTGAGGAAAAATTGGAGAGAAAGACTGAGAATTCAATGCTGCTTTTAAATAAAATCAGCTAACCTTATTTAAAGTACAAAGTTGTTTAAAATTACCTCTTTCTAGCATATCCTGAGGGCTGAAGAGAGTGATAGTTTACTAAAGATGGGGCAAGTTTGTACTCACTGAACCACTTTCCATTCATGTTGGTGTGAATGGAAAAGAAGGTCACTGATTGGAGTAAGCACATGTGTGTTCAATCTCCTGGCATTGGTTCAGAGTAGTCTTCCCAAGAGTCTGGTTTGGAAAGTGAATGCTGTGTGTGACATCTCTCCCTGTCGGGAAGATTGCAAATGCTGGAAGCATATATGGGGAGGGAGGGAGCTGGAGTGGGCATCCCAAGTGCAAGTTTGTATCTTACCTGTCTCTGTGGCACTGTTTTGGGATAGAGCTGTGGATCAAAGCCACTCTCCCTGCTAATACTCATCTTCCCTTGGGAATGTCAGGGAATGTCAATCCATGCTGGGAAGATGCCAGAGTACTGCAGTTAGGACAGAGCAGTTGGCTCTCTGAGGCTCACTTTAATTTGCATGCTGAGATTTAAACCCCATGTACATAATTCACAACATATTGGCAGAGCCAAGTTGATACAGATTTGGAATAGGAGCTTATATATCATGGATCTTCTCTGTACTTAGTATTAACTAGATGAAGTCACCTGCTAGTTTTCATATGTTCATGTCATCATTTTAGTTAGCTATAGTCAGTCCCCTGTGTCTTACCAGGACTGTTTTACCAAAATGTTTTAAATAAAATGCGAAGCTGAGCATATTGTGTTGTTAAGTATTGGTAGTGTAAAATAACATCTTCTGTACTTTTTATACATAAACAGTTATGCAGTTATCATGTGGGAAGTAATGTCAAGGAAACAGCCATTTGAAGGTAAGGCCACGTCTTGCTTTAATTTATTCTTCCTGCCTTACCTAGAGGTTAAAAATGAAACCTGGGGACTTAATTTTAGGTGTTACTTTCTAATAATTCAACCTTTAAGCTTGTTGAAGAACACTTTGAAATACTTTTCCAATTAGACTATTTTTTTAGTATCTTTTTCTTTTTTAATTGCAGAGTTGCTTCATAAATTAAGAATAACTTTTCGTTAATTAAGAAATGTAACTTTATTTTGATGAGCTATAAATTCTGTGTCTGCAAACTGAATTACTCCTCCTATATAGTAAGCTCTTTATAATGCATATATTTCTAATGACTTCACAATGTCTGTTTTGACAGAAGTTATAAACCCCTTGCAGATAATGTACAGCGTGTCCCAAGGGCAGCGACTAGACTTGAGTGAAGGAAGTCTGTCAATGGATATTCCTCATCGAGGGCTTATCATAAGACTGATGGAAAGTGGATGGGCACAAAACCCAGATGAAAGACCATCATTTTTAAGTGAGTTCACCTTGCCAGATTTCTGTTGAACATGGTACTTACTGAGCAAGGTTATAGTCGTGAAAGGGAAGTGTTAAAGATGTCAGGAGATCTGTGTGCTCGGTCTTGTGGCTTATGATAAGGTGCTTGGCTGCTTTCTTCATGTCTGTAAACAAACTTTCATGAATGGAATTATGTGTGTCCCATGAAACCAGGTAGGTTATTGGAGTCTTGTGCATTTACCATCTCTTAATTTACCTGTAAAAAAGCAGCATGTTTTGTTTAACTACTTGTGTTTGGAGGTTTTTGTTTATTGTTGAAAATGATTTGGGGTTTTTAAGGGGGAATGGGAGAAGTGAAGTATCAAATGAGTACTGTGGGATTTATGAACACCAAACCAACCCCAACGAACCATTGCACATAAGTTGTAGTGACTTCAACTTGTATTTGCATCTCAGTGTAAAACTTTCACTGACACTTTATCTTTTATTGTTCCATCTCCTTTATCAAGCAAGAGCTGGATTTTTTTTCCAAACAAGGAAATGTATCTAAATACAATATTTTCTAAAATCAAAAAGCAGAGACACATCATGATATTTCCATATGCATTCTTGTTTTCTTGTGCCAGTTATCAAAAAAAAAAAAAAAAAGTAGCAATTTAAGTGTATGGTCAAACTGAAGGGAAAATAATCTGGGATATCTACTATGGTGGGAGCTAACTTGGATTCTCTTTTTAGTGCAGTGTGTGTAGTAAGATGGTCTTTGAAAAAAAACACGCATTGCTTTTGCCCCTACTTTACTATCATAAAATGAAAGAAGAAGTTGCAAAATTGTTGCAAAATTAGGGGAAGTACAGCTCACTGGTGGGGAACTTAAGCAATTACCATAGCATAGGGACACAGACACTCTGAAGCCAGTGTCATTTGGTTTCACTGGATGTGATCGGTCAGTGCTTTGACTATCCCATCATTTCTGGCCCTTCCTCATGCCTTAAGCATATATTCTGGATATTGTTATGTTGGGGGCGTGTTTGTTTATTTTTCTGGTATAAATATTTGACACCTCTTCTGAAGTGGAAAGACAGCAACACGCTCTGAGGTCTTACGGTGTTTGGGCCCATTTAGTTAATCAGGCTTAATGGGGCTACCTTAAAACACAACAAACTCACCAATCTCTCCATTCCATGAATGCCAGACTTGTAGTCCAGCACTGTCCTGGATCTCTTTTGGTACACAGTGATCAGGTGGCCAGGCCAGGCCAGGGTTTCTTTTGGTGGTATGGACTGGTCTAACAGAAGCAAGCAGCTTCTGTTTTAGCAGCACAAGTGGTTTGATACGTGTCAGTAGACAAATTATTTTTGTAAATATGAGAGAGACACTTTAGTGCAGTGACAACTTGATTTCCACTTCAAACCATTCACCAAGTACTCTTCCCTTGTTCAGAATGTTTAATAGACCTGGAGCCAGTTCTGCGAACATTTGATGAAATAGCAATGCTGGAAGCAGTAATTCTGTTGAAGAGATCAAAGGTAAGAGGCTTTTGTTACAATCATGAGTTGGTCAAATAAGTTCATAACTTTCACTTGCTAAAAGAAGTGTAATCTCCTTTGTCATTTCTCCTCAGTTTCCTTTGTCTAGTCTTGTATGTGGTTGAAACATGAGTTTGTACAGGGCTGTCCTCCTGTCTTATAGCAGAAATTTAATACAGGTAAATATTTCTCTTCCAGTCACTATATGAATCAGAAAGTATTTACAAGAGTGGAAAGAAAGCAAATGTGGAGCAGAAGTCTCTAAACATACCTCTGAATCCTGAAAAGGTAAATACTTTACATGTTACATTTGGTATGTCAGCATCCTGAGAGATTAAAGGAAGGTTAACTTGGTAAGGAGAGTTGTTCTGCACTTTACTTTCCTGTGCAGTCAGGAAAGGCATGAAATGCATTACTTGAGCCAGGGTGTAACAAATGCAAAGCCATATGAGTGAAGATAGAAAAGGGTGAGTATGCAGAAATTAGAAGGGCATCTAAATACCGGAAAGCTCTAAATCTGGCATGGAGCTGTGCCAGGGGAGGTTTAGATTGGATATCAGGAAAAGATTCTTTACCCAGAGAGTGATCAGGCACTGGAACAGGCTCCCCAGGGAACTGGTCACAGCACCAAGCCCAACAGTGTTTAAGAAATGTTTACACAATTCTCTCGGGTAAATGGTGTGACTCTTGGGGTGGTCCTGTGCAGGGCCAGCAGCTGGACTTGATGATCCTTGTGGGTCTCTTCCCCCTCCACATATTCTGTGAGTCTGTGATGCCCTCAAGGAGGAATGCAGCACACCATGCCTGCCAATAGTAAGAGATTGTCTACTGCTCCCTTACACCTCTATGGAGCTTGCTTGTATAGCGTCATATAGATTTGCATTTATATTTTGATTCTTAATGCTGCTGCTTTTGATTCTTACTAGTAGTTAAACTTGTATACAAAATTGCTGTCATCTTTGAAAACACACATGTATTGGGATTACATAATTTCTTCTGATTTACTGTATTTTAATCGTGCTATCTATTGAGCATTTAGGTAGCAGGGAAAACATGGTGATGCGAAGGTTCTCTGTAAAAAAATGCAACTTTCATATTTGTTTAATGTGCCTGTTCAATGTACACCTGGATTTCTTTCAGCCAGCATACTCTAGCTCCATACAGTGTGATGCACTTCCCCTTCGGAGCATCTCTCCAGATACATCAAAATTCAAGTCTATTCCCCAGTATAATATCCTCTCATCAGGTGAGATACTCCTGACTTTGTGTAAATTTAAGTTGCCATTGCAGCTTTACATTCACGCTGTGACATTGCATTTGTGTAGTAGAAAGCTGGGTGTCTCTATGTCAGAAAAAAATGTCTTTTGTAAACTTTGTGCTCTGGGTGAAAACCTAGAGTTTTTAAGCTCTGATTTTCTGTTCCTATCACCTGAGAAATCTCTACAGGTTCAGTGTCCTACTCAAGAGTTGTGAGTGCAGAGCTAACATTTTCTTGTCCCTTCAGACTCTTGGCAGTTTAGTTAACTGCTTTTTTTTTTTTTTAATTTGTGAACTACTTCTGAATATAAAAAAGGCTACACGTTTTAAGGCATTCTAGAAGCTGAGTAAACTCAAAAGTTTCCATTGCCAGTTTCTAGATATTTTTACTTATTGAATTAAAAATTGTCTTTAATAGATTGCTTTGCAAAAGTATCTGCACAGATCTTTTGTAGCTGTTCCCTTTTAAGAATAAAAGTTGGCAAACTTCCCTGAGAAAAGTCAATTTTGAGGTTTTGATGACATCAGAAGCCAGAAATATACAATGGAACCCAGGTGGAATAGTAATACATTGTGAAACTAGAACTGCATTTAAGTTTCTTCACTTGACAGAATGCAAACATATTTCAAAAGAATGGAGTGTCCTCTGGCATTGCAGGGACCAGGAGTATGAAAGCAGACAAGACTATTGACTTCACTGCTATAAAATAAGGACATCAAAAAGTATTCTGGTGTGCTGCAAAACCAGAGATACTCTGGTAGAGGCAGGAGAGCACAGGCAGTTCCTGTTTCCGCTCCTGTTTGAACACATACACAATTTTGAACTTCTGCTCAGTGTATAAATACAGGAGGAATTTGGGTAAATAGATTACAGGAGGCTTAAGTACTTTCATTTACTGGAGAAAATGGCAGAAAGCAACTGCCGTGTACTTTGGCTGTACCTCAACTGAAACATTTATCTATACAGCATAAAAACCTCAGAGATGAAGAATAACTCGTATTTACCTAGCTTAGTAAGTATGTTGTGATGAATTTTAGAACATGGAGTATTAGTTTGAACATGAGCATGGACTGTAAGTGTAATCACATAAGATAATGATAAATATCAGCCTTTCTTGCTGCTGGTTCCTGTTACAAATTACTGTGTCTGCCTGTGGAGGGCATCAATGAAAATTTGTTGGTACAATTGATCTGACTGGTCAGCTGGTGATCGTTTTATAGAGTCCTTGCTTAGACCTTATTGTGTTTATGTATAGATACTGTAAAGCTTGTGAAAATAGTGCCTACAAAACCCTACTGCAGAAGTGTTTGTTGTTACTTTGCCAATGGTTGCATCAGGTAGCGTTGTAGTGGAAAGCAGGACTGACATTCCTTTTGCTTTTCAAACTCAGATGCAGTTGTTTCAGGTGAGAATTCTATTCCAGGTAGCTGTTAGCAAGAGAGGAGTTTGGCATGGCACCGAGGCAGAAGTTAATGACTCCAGAGTCTAGCTGAGTTAATGACTATAGATTCTTGTTTTCTCCATCAGTACAATCAGAATACTTCTTCAGAAAATTGCTTCTTCAGAGTTAAGACTTGTCTTCTGGCCTTTAGCCTTTCTTTTCATCTCTACTTTTTTTTTTCCCCTTCCCTAGTGAGCATTTCTTGAGTATTCCTTCAAACAGCTCTTTTCCCTCTTCCCATTTCCATTCTGATACAAAGAGTAATCCTTTAATATACTTTGTTTTGCTAGATGAACAGGATGCACTCTTTTGAAATCCCTTTGTAAAAGAAACTTCTTTATTCTTGTAGTATTTTAACTAGTCCTCCTGGTGCATGTTCTGACTTAAGTCATTGAACTAAGGCTATGTAGTATTATGAAAGACACGACATATTTTTTTTGTCTACGAAATCCCCTTTACTTAGTATACCTTAGAATTTTATTTTTCCTTTCTCACAAGATCCTTCATTACAGAATAATCTACTTAAAGGTTGTTTTTATTCCTCATCTCACTTCTAATCGTTAGCCCCAGCTTGAAACAGAAAGTCTAATATTTTTCCTCCTTTTTCTGTTTCTGTTACTCCGGTCTTCTAGGTCACCTAGGTTCTTTTTGAGTAACTTGAGTGAGTCTGGTTTTTTTCTGAATAACATCTGAATAATTCTCATAAGCTTTTTTTTTGAGGGAACTGGGGTTGTTTAGCCTGAAGAAAAGGAGGCTCAGAGAGGAAATTTTGCTCCTTTGCTCTCTGCAACTACCTGAGAGGAGAGTGTGGCCCAGTGGGGGCCTCTTAACTGATAAGCAATAGCAGCAAGCAGTAGGGTGAGAGAGAATGGCCCTGAGTTTGTGCCAGGGGAGATTTAGACTGGATATTAGGAAAAATTCTTCATGGAAAGAGTTGTCAAGCATTGGAACAGGCTGCCCAGGGAAGTGGTTGAGTCACCAGCCCTGGAAGTATTTAAAAGACATGTAGACATGGCACTTCAGGACATGGGGCAGTGCTGGACTTGATGATCTCAAGGGTCCTTCCAACAGAAACAATTGTGTGACTTCATGATTTTTTCTTTTATATTGTGGTCACTGGTCAAGGTCATTCTCTCATACCAGTGCAATCCCAGTAGTTTTGTCTTTATATTATGAAATTTTACTTTCCTTGTCTTTATATTATGAAATTAAATATGTGCCTAAATATGTGTAACAATCTATCCCAGCACAGCAGCTTGAAATGCTCTCCTGAAATGAACTTTCACTCTCAGTGGCTGTCTCCTAATCCCCTCTTTTCATGCAGTAGATAATATCTGCTGCTTCACAGTACATAGCTCTGCCCAACTTTCTCTCTTCTTCATGAAATAAAATACTAGTTTCTATGAGTTCTAGTCCACTATTTTAAAATACTGAGGTGGAGTTTATTCCACATTTTCCTATTCCTGCTCTTGTGTACTTACAGACATATTCTTCTGCAGGTCAAGAAAGAGCTGGGAATACACCTTCAGATTTCCCCATTGGACAGGTAATCTCGAGTTGTCCATGGGGCTACCTCATTGTGTCTTTAGATGCTCATCTGAATTCTTGCATCTCTGGTTCTTAGTTAACATTTTAGTTATTGTCTTTATCAAGTGACACAGTGAAAGTCTAATCAAAGCTATTTGCAGAGTTAGGCACATGTCCTGTAGTTCGTTTCTCATCAGCCGTTTGTCATCTCTTCCTTGTGTCATTCCTACTGCTGCTTTCATATCCGTCATCCTTTCCTACTGTAAAAGAATCCAAAAACTAGAAACGGTTAAACTTCCCACCTGATAGAAATCCTTTTTACTCTTCTTTGTGAAAGTTTACATGAAGCTTTCATGTAGTCATATCCTGTTTTGATGAACTGCAAAAAGCTTTCATTGGCCTCCCACTGAACGTTAACTTCTCCCACTGCTCTTGATTTTTTCCCCCACCTGAATCTTTATTTTAATATTTTCACCTTTGTTACACTGCCAAACTTCATCAAAATAAGTGAGTCTGCCTTCCTGCTGACTTCTAGTTACCTCTCCAAATACTCAAAGGATTTATGTTGTTCTTCTAGTCCCTACAAAACTTTTCTGTCAAACAGAGCTTTTTTCGTTAAAAGTTCACATCTACCAGATTCATACTCCCAATATTTCTTTGAAATAACGCAGGACCCCAAACCATAGTCAGGCCCTGAAAAAATATAAGGGACATAAATGTACTCAGTTTGAATATAAGGACTAACTTCTTGTATATCATGTAAAAGTAGTTGGTTTATGACTTCTTTTGTGAAATTGCTCTAAATAATCTCTGATGGGTGTATTTTATTTGAACACAGAAGTAATACAGCTTGTTCTTTTTCTTTCCCTTCTCCTTTTTTTTCTTTGTCTAAGATGGAAATTCTGGGCATCTACACTCTCTCAGCAGCCAGAGCACGGATGGAAATCTGTCTGTAACTCAGAGTGCCAAACTCCTCGTGCATCCATACAGCACAGTTCTCTCATCTGACAAGAGTGTTTCAGATGCCTCAGGTTCTGCATCCTGTGTGCTGCAGTCATCACCAATTCCTTCAGGTACAGCAAACACTATTTGATTCCAAGAGCCACAATAAGTGTTCTAACATGGAATGTATATCTATATGAAATGGAAACTGGAACTGTTACTCACCTGCAAAATGAAAACAAAACATCTGCAAATTAAGAATGCAAAATTAAGTAATTTTGTCCGTGTAGACTTATATTACAAAGTAAGCAAAAACAGTGTAAAATGTGACCAAATACAGGTACCTGTAACCACTAGCTTTTTTTCTCTACTCTTAGTCAGATTCCTGCTGCCATGGGTCTTCTTTATCCCATTCTCTTTGCTCATATTATTTCTCCTATCTCCTACTGCTACAGCAGTGCTACAGTCCAGCAGAAGAGGAGAAAAACTTAGCTCAAACTTAGTCACCTTTTTGCCTGTCACTTCTCACTTTTTAGGCTTTCCAGTCTTCCATTTAGTAATGGTGGGGCTGAGAGAAGCAGCAACTGTGTCAGCATCTCACCTGTAATGATCCTCTGTGTTAGCTGAGAGCCCACTATGTTATATTCTTATGTGTCAAATAACTGTTGAAAGTTAACACAAAAGTTAACAAAAAGAAACGTTAATCATGAATTATTCAGAAATATTTTTTGAAGGGCCACACAACAACATGCAACTTTATAAAGATCTATTGCATCATCCCTCTTCTGGAAATATGAGAATCAACACTTTTTCACTGTGTGAAACCTCATCTTGAGAAAAATACCAGGAAACTACAGGGATGTTTTCAGTAGTCTTCAATAATAATCCCCCTGGAAAGTGAATTTACCACCTGTCTCTTTTTAGTACCAGGTCTGGTTGAACAATGGAACAGGTTGCCCATGGAGGCTGCAGAAGTACCATCACTTGGAGATGCTCAAAATTCAGCTGGACAAGGCCCTGAGCAACCTGAGTGATCCTTGAAGTTGGCCCAGCTTTGAGCAGGCCATTACATCAGATGACCACCTTGAGGGTCCCTTCCAACCTAAATTATTCTGTGATTCAGATAGAATAAATACTCTAACCACCAAATTTGTCAAATTGGAACATTTTAACAGCTTTTTTTGTGCTTGTTCTTTGTTCTGTGGCAATATTTGTTGACAGATAGTTACAATCCCTTCCTTTTTTCTAATCCTTTCCAATCTCAGATTTTGTATTGGAAACCATACAACAGAATGTAGCTCATCAGTGGATCCAAAGTAAAAGAGAAGAAATTATTGATCAGATGACTGAAGCATGTTTGAATCAATCACTGGATGCTCTTCTATCAAGATTTTTACTCATGAAAGAAGATTATGAACTTATAAGCACCAAACCTACAAGGACATCAAAAGTACGACAACTGCTTGATACTTCAGACAGCCAAGGAGAGGACTTTGCCAGAATTATAGTGCAAAAGTTGAAAGATAACAAACAGCTTGGACTTCAGCCTTATCCAGATATTGTATCTAATTCTCAAAGACTGTATCTTTAAATTTATTCTTTCTTTATGAAACCATGTGAATATTTCTTACAGTATGATTCTTGTTTCTATATAGTATTTTATATATGTACAGCTTTGTCTTTACTGTGCCTTTGTAGAGTCTCAGAAATGACCCTGAGTTCTTCTAGCCTGCATTTGGTCAGTGACCAATTAATAAGTTGGAGCGCAATCATAAAGCCAAACATGGTTTGGCTTAGACAGTTGTTAACTCATTTTATAAAAGTATTTTGTTCATCCATGACAAAGAAAAACATTAAAGGTTCACCATTTTACATATTTGCTGTTTATACACATCCTTTCCTTTTATCTTACACGACTGAGACATCTCACCATGGCATTTTTTTTTTCTCCTTCCATCTGCTCTTTCTCACAGAGGGAAAAAATCTAGGTGCTCTTTTCCAGGGCTGTTCTGCTGTGTGTATAATAAACTTTCTTCCTTAAGCCATGCTGGTGTGCATACAGGAGAGGAGTGGTAGGTAGGAGGAAGTTTACATTGCGTTTTTACAGGACTTTTTATTGTTTTGGTTTGGATTTTTTCCCCATTTTGTTGCCAGAGCAAGTGCCTCAGACCACTGCATAAGAAGAATGTTAGTCCAAATAGGAGCCCAAGGGCAAGGAGGATATTGTGCTTGTCATCTTTGTTCTGCTCAGAAGTGATACAGTAGAAAGGCTGCAGCTATAGCATTTTACATTGTGTGATTATAACCACCTCAGCTATTCTTGAAATCACAGTAGGCTGAGATCCAGAAAGAGCTTACATAAGGGCATCCTCAGTTAAGACCTCTTGAACATTTCCTTGGTCATCTGCCTTGCCTTTGTCACCTGCCATCTTACCACCCCTTACCTTTGTCATCTGCCATAAATACTTGTCTTGTCATGTTGCTAGATCAAACTTTTAGCTCAATTTTATTTCTGGTATTTAGATAATGAACAGTACTTGGGTCTGTACAAAGATCAATCATGCCCTGCCTTGCCATGCTGGAAGTAATGTGCAGGGGTCTCTTCTGCTATGACCTGCCTTAACCTTCTCCAGATCACATCTCTGCTGCCCTTTTTTTGTCTGAAGGATGGTGACATGATGAGGCACAGATGGAACTACCTGAGAGGAAAAGGTATGTGGTGTTTTTTTCAGTTTGTTTCACAAGACCTTAGTGACTTTATCCAGATGACTTCAAAACTAGTAAAAAAAATACTTGTTTTAATTTGTCAAAACACAGCACAGGCAGATTATTTTTGCAAGCACTAATAAAAAATTACAATTTCTGCTCAGGCTGTCTAAAATTTGGGAAAATCCAAACTCCACATACAAGAATGGTGAAATATACCTAAATTACCATAGAAAAAGGAGCAGATAAATGAAAAATCCTAAGTGATGACTATTTCAAAACCTATGGACATGTGAGATCTGCCCCATTTCAATGATTCAAGTTTCAGTGTGGTCATTACTAGTTGCCAACAGCTTTTTTCAGCATCTTTACAATTTTATAAACTGAATCACAATACAATGTATAGTTTATTGGATAGGAGGAGTTTAAAATTGTTTTTAATAAAGTAAGTCTTTGACATAAACTGGATATTTGCCTTTTATCCTGCTTCTCTTTGGAGGCTGTAAAATTAAAGTTAGATAGCTGAGACCAGGACTATGGTGCAATGAATGCCTGTGCTTTTCCTAGAGCAGACCTAATGATGTCTAGCCGGGAGAGGTCTGAGGAAAGCTGGTGCCAGAACTGTGTGTTTCACTGCACATCACATTTTAAGCCACAATTGTTCATTATTATTGGTGCTTAAAATAAGATTTGTGTCTTGCAAGGTGGCAAAGTAAGATTTCTTCAATGTGTGTCCAAAATTCATCATTAGGAACTTTCCTGAGGACCCACTGTAAGACAGCTACATGAGGAAAAAGAGCATCCTGCAGTTTTCAAAGTCTGCCTGCTGACTCCTGCCTGTCAGTGCAGAACTAGCTTGGTTTGCCCTAATTACAGTGATAAATGTGGCCTTATGGAGTCACATTCAGGAGTGGTGCTGTCACACTGCTGCAATCACTGTGGGCTGCTCCCCTTCATGTACCATCACCCTGAGGTGGCACAGCTGCAGAAAAAGTGATTTTTCTACCTCTAGGTCTGAATATGCCCACATCTGTAAGGCCATGAGGATTCTAGCCAAAGCGCAAGGAAACCCTGAGGCCATTCAGTATGAAAACCCTGAGCCAATCTCTCTCCTCTTTCCTTGGACCCTGAGCCTCCCTCCATGATGGAGTACAATCATAGAATAGTTCAGGGTAGAAGGGACCACTAAGGGTCAGCTAATCCAGACCTTCTGCCATGGTCAGGGACATCTTCAACTAGATCAGGTTGCTCAGAGCCCTGTCCAGTATGACCTTGAATGTTTCCAGGGCATCAGACACTACCACTCTGGGCAACAGCAACCCGACCTCTCCAATGTGTCAGGCACACACACAGATTTCCTTGAGTGAAAGGGGGAAAGGGGCAGCCACAGCTGGGGCTTGAGAGATACAGACAAGAGCATGAGGAGAATGATTTGGGGTCGGCATGGGGGAAGAGAGGTGGAGGTTTTGTGCTTGGCCACGCAGAGTGAAGGGTGTGTGGAGGGGACAGACATGAGAGTCAATATGAGCCACAGTCTGACACTTCTGTTGTTTAACAGATGTTTTAACAGTATTTTGTACATTCCTCACTTCTACATTGCAGTTCCTAACAGATTTTTCTACTTTTTCACTCCAAGGGGAAATGCTGCTGATGTTTCAGACTGACAGTAAAAGCTTTTCTCTGAGTTGTAACAGCTCACTGAAAGCCTTTCAAAATGTGCACGTAGAAATGTCCTTTTACATGTCCACAGGGGAAAATAGAAACATAGCACTACACATATTACTTTGTGTTTGTTGGCATTAGATTTTGTATGGTATTTTAGCACCTTGTCACTTAGTAGTGGCTGCTCCTTGTGTTCTTACTCCAGTACCTGAAGTTAACATAGTTGGAAGACGTTTGTTGGTCTGTGAGCTATGTTCTGTCCTGCATCAACTTCATGGTGAAGTAAGTAAAGATCTGATTTCATCAAGATGACACAAATGGTGGCCTTTGTTTGTCCTTCAGAGTCTTGCAGCTAATGGTAGAGGGTGTTTGGCAGTGTGTTTTCAATCAGGGTCCAGTGTAAGTGCATCTGTTGTGTATGAGAACTGTAGAGGGCTGTGCTGGCTGAGGCACAGAGGGCAGAGTTAAGGAACAGGAGGAAGCAGAGGACTTGGCAGGGGCACCACTGAGCTGTTGCTGCAGCTGAGCAATGGTATGAATGAAGAGGGCTCTGGAAATTATTGAAGTAGTCTTGTTTCCAGGGCAGGGTATGAAATGCCTTCCTGAGCAGTAATGGAAGTGTGGGCATGAAACCAGAAAATGCCACAGGTTTATTCAGGCATGCATGCCTTACTTTGCTTCAAGAAGGAAATGCGTGTTTATATGTAACTAAGACACACAGAAGAATTACTGTGAACAGTAAGTTGGTGCAGGAGAAGCCTCACTGCAAACATCAAATCCTGGAATACTGTAGAAATGAGTAAGAAAGACTTGTTACAAAGGCAATTAACATCCACTTCTTTACATTATCCATCTTGCTTACTTAAAATGAAAGATTAAATGCAATCTTCCTCGGCAAAGGAACTAGATTTTGTGTTTACAGAAAAAATGTTCAAGAAAAATCCTTTTCATGCCCAGTGCATGCTTTATGATTGCTCAATGTTGATTTATATGCTGTTCCTGTAAATCTATGGCAAATATCCAGTAGTGTGTAACCATGAGAGTCAGACCAATAGAAATATGGGAGACATTAATTAAGAAAAAACTCTGTTTCATGTTCCAACATGCAGCTTTTACAGACTTGAAAGAAAGGGCTGAGGCTGGCTCAGGAGCAGGATAAATGGACCATGTAAAGGTGGTCTGATAGCAGAGTCTCTCTGTATGACACACAATCAGAAAACCAGTTTGGTGCCCCAGATCAGAAACAGGACAAACTTGAGTTCAAATTTCAGAGTGAAAGTAATTACACATTCTTGAAAATATGCATCCTGGGCTTTAGGCTATAGTTAGTTTACATTGGCCTGGCTGAAGAAAATTTAAGATGGCAGAGGCCCTGATTAAGGAACATGGCGCTCAGCCTCTCTGTCCAATAAGGAACAACATCCCTGCAAAGAATCCTGTTGCCAAAATGCTTCTTGCTACGTTATAATGTACGTAACCACAAATTTGCAGGCAGCTGGAATTGTGAAATCTTTTCAGGCAGAGCTCTCTAAGGAATTTGTCCCACAGCTGCTTTGAACAGGGTTTTAAAAAAGCACAGGCGTTTCTGTGTAAACAGTAACTGTATACCTGTCTCCGTATATCACAAAAAGCATGTTTATACAAGATGTTACTTTAAAGTGAAGAAATAGGAGGAGCACGGGCTTATAAAAAAAGATTTGTGTTTTTATTATTCCTTTTGGTCACCTTGGGTTAGAGCATGGAACGTGCAACATGATTCTTTGCTCCTGCTTGTTTTCCAGTTGGACTGCTCGAGTGTACTGGAGGGATAGCTGTGCTTGGATTCCAGTATTTTACTTTCCTATGTGGGTTAGCAGTCCAGTCTGATGGAGTGCTGTTATCTGGTGCCTCAGCTCAAGTGACAAGACTCTTTTCCTGCTGGATCAGCTCCTTCCAGATGCCCTTTGGGACGTGAGTACATCATTCCAAGTTAGTGCTCTTGCATTCATTAACTTCAACAGAATTTATTTTCTGGATATTTACTTGTTTCAGTAGACATTATGCTGTATACCATACTGGCTTTGCTAAAGGATGTCATAGGACAACCTATTATTTCAGAAGACTAAGTGAATACGCTGGGTAAATAATTTCTTTGCTTGTTTTTATCTTAGATTTTTTTTTAAAGCTTATTGAATTAAAATTAGATCTTAATGCCAGATCAGCCTGTTTTGTGTTTCATGCATGATGTCATAAATTGTTGTAAAAGACACAGATCTATAATTCTGAAGATAGAAAATCAGTTGATTAATATTTAACAATGGCTAGATTAAACTTAGAAGAAAATTTGGAAAAAATAAAACAGAAAAAACATTTGGTTGTTTGAAATTAAATAATACCTATCATTTTCAGTTAACTGCAACTCTTCGATAGTCTGCCCTCTGTGAAACACTTTCTGATTTAGCAACTTATGCCACCAGAATAAACATCTTTGTGTAGTGTGAGTAAAAATTCCATTGTGGCTTTCTAAATCAGCAAGAAGGAATTAGACTGCATTAGTTATTTGTGGTTTCAGTGACACATGCATGAAGGATTTTTTCCCTTGCAACTTTCTTTTTGTTTTATTTGTATCACAACTTTCTTAGAAATAGAGAGCAGCAGTTGCCTGCTTCTGTCTGCTAATGACCTCAGTTGAGGCTGTTTGGAGAAACCACATTCCAGGAGAGTCTGAGATCTTTCTTGAAAGCTCTCTTTGATTTTAATATTCATGCTACTGTAATAAAAATAGCAGGTAAGGCAAGGTTAAATGGAGAGTGAGAGAAGAGGCTATTCATATGGGTGTTAACTTACCCGTCCTGGTGAAACAGAGGTGTTTATTTAGAGCAGCAGCCTGAGAGGCACTGTTCCATTACAGCAGCCTTTCTGCTAAAGGAAGCAAGCATGTCACCTACCCTCTGGTAAGCTGCTAACTTTTCCTTTTAATTCCTTCTTAGATTTGGGCTACAGTAGCTTTTCTCTCAGATCTCTTCTGGGATTTGCTTTGGGGTGGGAATGGAGTGCTGGGGGCGGAGCCCGTCCCTCCTGTGGGAAAGCCAGTCTATTACCATAGTAATTCATATGGAGCACATGAAGTAATAATTCATGAAATATTTTTATAAACATAGAATTTGAAAACCAAAAGGAAATATGCTTGTTTCCTATTGAGTGAGAAATGTTTGCTTCAGATGAGATCAAAGTGGATTTTTTGTTGCTGTTGGTCGAGTTTTTAGTATTATAATTTCTGAGAATATTTTATTTTATGCTGTTTCCTCATACTGCATAATCTTGTTTTGTTTGCCTTCTTCATTGGGAAATGTCCAACAGTACAATCTGCCATGAATACTCCCTTTGAGACCTGTTGATGCTCATACTAAGTAGTAGTGTTTTGAAGTTTGAACTACACATATTTGGTCATGTTGAAAACTTGCTTATTTGATTTCATGTTCCAATAGCTATTAATATAAATGTGTATGTTTGGGGTTTTTGAACTTTTGGTCAATCTTCTACCAGCAGGAGAAAATTGCCCAGAATGTACTTGGAGAAAATAAGAAATTGCTCATGACTTTGCAATGGCTTTCTACATGTATATTGATTTCTAATCCAAACAGAATTAAAATGTGCTAGATTTTAATTTTAAATGTTATTCTTAATCTCACTAATTTTCTGACTGAAACTAGAAAATATTGGGAGTTTATCAGTTTTCTTAGCTGGTTTGACTTTGCATTGGTGGCATAGCACACTTTTGTTATTGAGAAATTTTGTGGAGGTAGACAAAATTCACCAAAAGAAAAGACCATGAAACGAGGTGCAAATCTGATGTCCAGCATGTTCCAACATCTTTCATAGGAGTTGACTTTCTAAATGCCCTCAGCTTCCAAGGGAATCTGCTGAAGTCAACAATAGTTCATCTCTGAGACCTTGTTGGTTTACTAATAATTCTTGAATTAAAAGATGAGAATTGCTAAATGCTCTAACAAATTGAGGGGCCTCAGTCCCTCTGGAAGTCTGTGGAGTAGTTTGTAAGACTTCACAAGTCTGTAAGTTCCTGTGGAAGTACATAAGCACTTCCCTGACCAAGCCTTGCTGAATCATTTGGCAAAGGTGAATTACCTCCTTAAGAAGAAAGCAATCATTCATGAAATGTAGACCCCTGAAGAATGGGAAGTGCCTGAAATCCTGCCCTGCCAAACCAGCCCTATAGTAATTTATGGAAGAATTGTCTTTGATTTCAGCTCTACTTTTCAACTGCTATCAACTTGTCCCTTCTTCCTTCACTTTTCTGTATGACTCTTGGCAGTGGATTAAGTAAGAAATCAGCTATTGAGAATTACCTGTATATGGTGCACCTGTTTTCTTTAATTTCTCACATGTCAGTCTCCAAGGTTCTTTCTGTTGCTCTTTGCACATACAGCTGGAAGGTAAACACAAAGCTGCAAAGGATTTAGGATTTGTCATTATGACTGTCTGGGCTCTCAAGGCATTGTGCTTTTCCTGAGAGGAAAATTCTCCTCCATTTGATGCCTTGGGAAGGCTGACCTGAAACAGAGACTGGACACAGCTAGAGTATAAAGTAGATATTTATTGAAAGGCCTCCAGGATCCACCTCAGGCAGGACAGGAGCCTTACCAGGGCAACACCCAAGGTGGACTAAGAATAAGTCACAAAATGGCTGACTGGTCACGAGATCTTACACTTTTATAAGTTTTGGTCCATTTTTGCATTTTGGGGTTTAATTGTCCAATTACAGCTTTGGGTTGTGAAGTCTCATTCTGCTTGTTTTCTCTTTTCAGTCCACTGTTGTGTATGCTTTTGGGCCTGAAAGTTGTCCTTGGTCTTCTTTGTTTTTTCTACCTACTCTGTGAAGAGAGCTTACTGGCACTTACTGTGAGGTTCAGAACTACACCCCTAGGCAGCACAGAATCTGAAAATATGAAAGCTAAAGCTTAAGGCATCACATTTATTGAGAGAGTCCCTAATAAAAAGGAAGACCTGCATGAAAATAGGGTTCTGAAGCTGTGTAACAGAGCTCGCTTGCTGACACACGGCAGAGGCAAGTGTTGGCAGCTGTGTCATTCAGCCTCCTGCGGCCTCTGAGGCACATTGGCACATTGATTCCAGAAACCAATCCCAGTCTGTGGGGCCAAGCAAGGACCTTCCTTAGCATTAGAAAGCTTTTATGCTTTGCTCTTCAGACTTCATGCTCAAGGGTTACTAAAATACCTGTACTGATATTTTTGCTACCATAAAGTTTTATCATCACAATACCCAACCATGTTAAAGCAGGATGCAAAGAACCTCAGTTTTTTAAATTACTCCATTAATTAAAACTTTCTGGTCTTGGGAAGCCACTCTGACTGCTAGAAGTTTCACCATAAATATTTGTAATTTATTATAATACAGGATTTTACAACTGAAAATGGACACCCCTGTAAGAAATCACCTTATTACAGATCTGATGGTTGTCCCCAATAAACTCTCTCAGTTAGTAGTTTTTGCTGTCTCTCACTTGGATTATATGCACCCTCAAAATGTGACCTAAATGTCCAAATGATGGAGAAGAGCTGTTGAAGCATTCTTGAATATGTAAGCTTCTCAGCTTAAGCTTCTTGGCACACCAGTTGGAGGCAGAAGCAACAGTGATGGTCCCAGAAAGAGGACATGGTGGCATGGGGATGAAGTGATAGTGACAACAGTAGGACAGGACTATTGACCAGGTTCAGTAGGAGAAAAATAGCAGAACCTATAAATGAGATAAAGAATTAGACAACAGACACTTGGGCATATCCTCAAATAGTTTTCATCACTGCCTGGAATGTAACAGCAGTTAATTCTTTATATGCTTGACAAAAAAAATATTCTTTTGCTATTGTACAGGGAGATCTGTACAGGAGACTATTTCCTATATTCCACTAATTTTCTCAATAGCATGAATGCTTTGCTGAGAACAAGCATGAGTCACAACTCAGTGCATCTTGTTTATTTAAGAAAGACATAGTCCTGAATAAAGAAATCAGTGACTGCTCCAACGTTGTGATGGCACTGAATGAAATCAGTGCATTGCCAAAACTGCTGGAAATTTACTGTTGTCTTGGTGGAGAAGGACAGGCAGAAGCTGTTTAAAATGTTTTGTTCAAAAATTTCTACTTTCAGGTGATATAAATTAATTACAATGATGTTGCACATCTTGGTTATGGAAACTGATTGATTCTCAGGCCATACCTATTTGTGAACTTATCTGAGGGTCAGGGTAAAAGTTTTGCTAATGTGACATGTCTCAAAGTATGGAATTTTGAACTATTTCTTCCAATTGTTTTATTTCATAATGGTTTCATCTGCAGTCATTTATTTATGGAAGAAAATTTCTACTTCCCTATACAGTTTGAGTTACACATTTTTAGAAATCATAAATAATCTTTTGGTAGCACAAGAGATAAGAGAAAAATATGCAAAACATTTTGTTACTTTAAGAAAATAATTTAAACTTCACATTTGTTCTCTCAGGAAAGCTGCAGATTGTAAAAGTGCTGCTAGGCTTCAATAGCATTGCCAGTTTAAGTGATCAAATTCCCTTTAGCTAGCAGGCCATCTGTATTAGACATCAAAGTCCAGGTTTGATACCACATACACAAGTTACCTGTAGCTACCAATTACTTGATGTATTCTTTTTTTACAGGAAAATAACTGTATCTTACTTATCAATGAGACTTCATTCCAGGAAAAGTGATAGCCACTGGGTTTGATCACTGCTTGCATAGCTCCACATTCACATCATCTGGGTAACAACTGCATTTTAAATTCCCACACCCTTTGAGCTGTGCTGACTGAAATAGTTGTGCATTTCAGCTCACAGCCAGAGCTCGCATTTAAAAATCTGAAAAAGAAATTTAAAAATAGTATATCAAGCATAAGAAACATAAGATAATTTAAAACCAGCTATGCTGAAAAATGAGTATTAATACAGAATTATGCCCAGATTTTTAGCATGCTACTATCGTGATGAACTCTCCAAACAGCTGCCATCATGGGAGGGGTTTCTGCTGATATTTCACATAGCCATTGAGAACAAAAATGGAGACAGGAGGTTCTGGAAGTATTGGCCTGTATTTTGGGGTGGGGAGGGTGACTTTTTCCTCCTTTCTGTAACACAGAAAGGAAACAGGTGAGGCTTATCAGGAATTTAAAGAACAATATGAATATCTTATTTGATCCATGATTTAATCCATGTTTATTGGATGTACGAAATTTCTCCCTGCAAACCAGGATGATGTTTTTTTTATTCATAGAGCGATGACGTGAGAAATAAGAAGAGTCACTTGCGTGTGTGAGGAGGAGGTCAGAAAAAAACAAGGGAGACTGCAGATGTCATGCTTAAACACTTTTGACAAGAGTTAATATTAACTTTGTTCCAGTGTTCCCACAGTGTTCCTATGGTTAGAGAAAGTGCCATTGGGATGAGAAATGCATTTAATCTTTAAAGAGAGTATGGCATCTTTTAATACTCATCAGGCCTCGTTTGCTATTTGATCAATTAGGAAAGTGAGTTGCATCAAAAAAGCTGGGAAGGAACACATAGAATTATAATATATTCAGGGTTACTAAAACTATCATACTTTATGAAGGAAAGCAAACCTTTCAGGAAGTTTTGGGAGGGCATAGGGTTAACAACGTTTTAACAACGTAAATTTGTGAATCATGTGTAATGTGTAAATGTAATGTGTAAACATTTGTAATCAAATGGGTTTTGTTTTGCCAGTGGTGCATGGATGAGCTTTGTTCTACTCAGGAAACTTGGATCTAGGGCACAGGATTTTGAGGAACTTACCTTCAGAAGTGCTTTAGAGTGTGTGTGGAGGTGGGAAGGGAAGGAGAAACAAATGTCTTTTGAGACAGACACCAAAAATTGGTCTAAGCACCCTTATATATCAGCAGGACCCAAGAACTGAGACAATCCCTGCAGTCCTGGGTTCCTCGTGGCCAGGGACCTCAGCCCCAGAGCTGTGCATGTGTGCACAAGATTGACTGATCCATGGAGCTATGCAGTTAGGTCGTTTTTCCCAGCTCCCAGCATACTCAGATCTTGTCCTGCCAGCACCAGAGAGAGATGTTTTTACAGGCCTGTTTTGTTGGACTCTCTTGTACAGAAGGGACAGAGTGTTCCAGACTCAATCCCTGTGAATGTTAGTGGATTCTCCTGAGAAGTCAAGTGAGGTTAATAGCTAACCAAGCTGCATTATTCACTGCAGCCGCAATCTGATTTCTAGGAGCAGTAAAACTCTTTTTTTACCCTCATATTAACATTTACCTTGTGAGATTAGACGTTTTGATGGTCTTTTTCTGTCTTTTCTCTAGTGTTCCCCACCAGAAGAGTTTTCAAGTGAATGTCATTTGATGAAACAAATAATAATGAAATTAAAATTCTTTCTGGGATAAGAACAAATTTTAGTAAGAGGTGTTCTTGTAGAGAACAGTCCAGCTGTATTAGAATGTGTTGCCAGGAATACAGTGTCTCCTTCCTTAAAATATTTTCAATAACATAATGTAGAATTACAATTCAAGACAAATAATAATAGTGAACTGAGAGTTAACAAAAGCTTCAGAATCTATAACCAAGGACAGTGGTCTCATATTTATCCATTGAAAAGGTATGCAACCATGAAAGTTAAGAAAATTCTCTAGTATGCTGTTCCTGAACTGCAAGGTAAAATCAGGGAAAACAGTTGTTCTTTGTATCATTTATACCATGTCTCTGATGCCACATACATTACAAAAGGTGTTCTCTCCTCTTGTTTTCAGGTAATGTGATTTGAAGATGCCATCCCCTTGGCAAATACGCTGCAATAAAAAGTCCAGAACGAAGAATGCAAAAGCTGAAATGGACAATATGGCAGAGACGAGTAAAAAAATGCAGATGAAAAAAGAAATCACATTACTAAATGGAGTTTCTTTAATCGTAGGGAACATGATTGGCTCTGGCATATTTGTATCACCCAGAGGTGTTTTAATGTACAGTGCTTCCTATGGACTCTCGCTGGTCATCTGGGCGCTCGGTGGGATTTTTTCCCTGTTTGGAGCTTTGTGTTACGTTGAACTGGGAACATCCATACTGAAATCTGGAGGCAGTTATGCCTATATCCTGGAGGCATTTGGGGCCTTTGTGGCCTTCATCAGGCTCTGGTCTTCCTTGTTAATTATAGAGCCAACAACTCAGGCAGTGATAGCAATCACATTTGCTAACTATATTGTTCAGCCATTTTTTCCCCATTGTGAGCCGCCGTACGATGCAGTCAGGTTGATTGCAGCTGCATGTATATGTAAGTAGTGATTGTTAGACGTTAGCAACTGTAATTGTACCTGGCCAGAGGAGGCCTTTCTAAATTTCTATTTCTTTGCACTCTGTGAAAATAATTATTACCTATCTAAAGCATGTTCTTAGGAACTAATAATCTTTTATTCAGATGTATTGTGTTTGTGGCTGGTATTACTAGAGGGGAGAGGAGAATTACAAGAATTTGGCAGGGAGAAATTGTGACTGTTTATTAAAGATACATGAATATCTATGGTTCACTGGTCTCACTGGCTGATAGGACACTGTCACATGCACAGATTCATTTATGAAAATGAAGGCAAGAAGTTCTTTGAGCATGTGTCATTGCATGCTAGTGCCCTTACTATATAAAATGATTTCTAAATTATTTTCATTTTGAGCATTACAAAACTCTTTTTCTTCCTTTCAAAACTGAATTATAGATAATAGGCAGGTCAAGGAAACAGGAGCAAAGACCAACAAGACTTCTAGATAAGAAATAGCCCATTTTGATCCATGCTTGAGAGCACTCTAGGTCACCATGCCACGTTTGTTCTGCTCTCTTCTCCAGCAGCTGGGCTGGTACCAATGCACATCATTACCTTTCCTCATCTATCTCTGTTTTGAATCATGAGATTGCAAGAGAGAGAAGTTGCCTGTGATGCCACGTGTGTGCTAGTGTGAGAGCAGATGGGCACATGGCTCAGCCCCTGGCTGGACCTGCTGCCAGCCAAGGGACAAACCTGACTGCAGAGAATATGGCAAAAGGAGGAAAGAAAACTGGTTGATCACACCCACTCTCTGCAACCAACCACTTTGGTATTTTTGTTAGATTCTGTCTAAACTGGGACTTGAGATGACTCTGTAAGTAATTGCTATGCAATCTTCAGACTCAGGGCCAAAATGTGAATGACACAACCTCTAAACCATGAGCACAGAGTAATAGCATGTTGGCTTGGCTCAATTCAGTATCTTGTCACAGCATGCAAACTATTTTTGTGCAGGAGTTGTCCTTATTCTATACCTAAACTAGAGCTTAATTCAGCATGAAGAAATTTGTGATATACAGGATATAAAGAAATACTCTGATTTGCATGTGAACAACTTTGTTGAGTTTAATAAAATTTAAATATTATTTAAAAGGAGAAGGAGTTAGTCCTAAAATTAAAAAACTGATGTTTTTTGTATTACCTACTGTCATGAAAACAGTATTCTTCAGAAAATAATTTTTTAAATTTTAAACCAGGTATTTCATTTTAATAAATCAGGGTAATCCCAAAGAGGTGAAATTTTATCCCATTTTACTTATTAAAAGAGGAGTGGTATCTGAAAAAATGGGTTTGAAATATGACTTAAGTGATGTTAAACATCCACTGCTTCTTTCATGTATATTCTTTTTCTCTGCAGGTTCCTTAACTTTTATTAATTGTGTTAATGTAAAGTGGGGTACCCGTGTACAAGATGTTTTCACATATGCAAAAGTTATGGCTCTTATCTTGGTGATATCTGTTGGCCTTTACAAAATTGGTAAAGGTAAGAATAATTTTCATTTACCTAAATTCTATGAAATGAATCATATATGAGTTTCAAAATCCATGTAGGGAGATCTTTAAGACTTACATATGAAGTGTTGTTTATTCTGGAAAAAAAAAATCTGCCATAGGAAGATCAGATGTATTTTACAGCTTATTAAGCAATAGGGGGTTAATTATTCAGGCTAAGTCCTGTGTTGCTTGGTCTGAATAGCAAATAGCAGCTGAATTAACATCACTTTACTGCTGACTAGTTTAAAGTCAGCCTCGGAGTTTGATTCACGCATTACTGCCTGTCCTATAACAGGACAGGGAAACAGAAATTGTATTGCTTCTCATAGTCCCCACCACCACCACCACTCTCTGCCCACCTCACCCCACCAGCACCACCCCCCAGCCACAGCATCCTGCCCAGGGAGATGACCAGAGAGGGTAAATCATAGGTGGGATTTGTGGGAGGGTATGTTTGTTCCTAGAAACAAAGGAGAAGACTGTAACGGTGCAGTTCTCTGAATCACTGTGGGATGCTGTTACTGTAAGGCATCACAGGGCAGATGAGTCACCTATCAGCAATAACTGGACTGAAATGCACACACTAAAAAGCTGGAGAGCAGTTTATTCTGGTGCTACCTCAGAGCTTTGCATATGGCAATAGATTTGATTTTATTAATTTGGGCCTCTGGCACAGTGAAGTCTCCTCCAATTCTAGCTCTGCTGCTTAGATTGCTAAGGTTTTAACATTTTCATTGCCTTTGAAATTCTTAAATTGTATAGCCATTTTATCTTTATTCAGTTGAAATAAAGGTGATTTCCCCTCTTCAGTTTAGGAATTATCTTTTTCTCCTGCTCAATTAGCTTATAAAACCTAACAAGCATGCTTTTTTTTCCATGTTTGCTGGCCTCCTCCTTTCCTTGGCTGCAGTTGCATCAGCTGTTACACTGTAAAACTACATGGACTTTAGGAAAGCTTTTTTGTTTAGCCATTACCTCTGCCTGTCAGTTGTCAGGTTGGTTGAAGTCTAAAGAAACGTGGACAACCAAACCCAGTCCTAAGGGCAGAGACGTGAAGATTCAGAGAAGCAGCATTGCTTAAGGGTCACAGTTGCATGAAGGAGAAGTTCCCCTTGTAAAACTGCTGCAAGTTTTGCAAAAGTGTGATTCTGTGATGTGACCTTTGTAGCAGCACTGCCCCTGCTTTCAAATTGCCTCCTTCGAAACTGACTCCTGTCCTGCTCACTGGTGTGCCTTGGGACCAGGGGCTGCTCCCTCTGATCCCACATACAGCCCACTCTGCATTGCTCTGTGGGCTCAGGGAGGGTTAAAGCATAGAGGAAACATTATGGTGAGGCACACGAAATGTTGAGAGGTTTTACTGGTAGTGAAGGTCTCATGTCTGCTTTGTTTAAGCAGAACTGATGACTTAAGTACTGAAAAGACTTGGAGGAGGAATGATGTAGACTTCTGGAGGAACCTATGATCAGGTCAATGACCCTTTTAAACTCAGCAGCTGTTGTAATGAAAAGAACAATTATGATGTTTTAACCCTGCCATATTCTTTCTGATGTGCTTGGATACACTTCTTGTGTTAAAAGACTGTAAATATATCTGATTTTGAATATGAACTGTCTTTAGAAAAAAAAAAAAAAGGCAAAAACCTTTCCTTGAACATTTTGGATTTTTATTTCTTTTCAACCATTTTCTTCTCCAAATTATGTGTACCTCTCATAGCTTCTCTTCTTTGGTTCAATCTCCTTCTCTTCGATGACTGAATTGCTTTCATAATATCGATAAACTCATTAGTTGAATCCGTCCTTTCACTTTACAAAAGAGACATTACTTTCTTTCCTAATTGAGGTTTCAGCATGTTTCTGTCTTCCCTTAATCTACTTCCATTTTCATTACATAGTAGACTTTCCTTGTTCAAACTCAGTAAGGCCTTTCTTCCTCTTTTCAGGATGGCAGTGAAGGCTTATGCAGTTTCACTGACATCTTGCTAATTTGCAGCATTCTGCAGGTTGTCATCTCAACCAATGGAGCAGAATTTTGAAAGGAAAGGTTTTTAATCTCATCTCTTAGTTTTGGGGAACATCGCTGTGGGTCAGAGCATCCCATTGAAAACCATGCCTAAAGGAGGTCCCCCTCTAGTGGCCACTAATGCGTCTGGTGAAAATAAAAGCACAGCTATTAGGAAGAAATATGAGACAGGTTCAGGAACTGAAATTGGGTTTGCCAAGTACTTCATCCTGGCTGACAGGGTACTGCATGCCCTTGATATGGCTCCCTCCTTCAGTAGGGTCAGCAGTATTGTCAGAAGAGGACTCTGAATTCTGGTAGAATTACAAAAGCCACATCCAAATAACAATCATGTGAAAATGTTCTGTTTTCTCCCTGTGCAAGTGTAGCTGTTTGAACATCTGACTGAAACTCTCCTGTTTGTTAAGTAGAAATGTAAGTTATGCAGTTTTAGATACAGTAATGAAACCTGGATGCACTTTTAGATACAGTAATCAAACCTTTTGGTTAGCTGACACTTCAGGTGTAGTGCCCTTTTAAGTTGCAATCCTTGAAATGTAACAGGCAATTGGCACCTGCCATTTGTACAGGGGAAACAGAAAACCTGAGAGCTCCGTTCGAGGGCTCAGCAACAAACCCAGGGATGATCGCCCTGGCTCTCTACTCTGCCCTCTTCTCCTACTCCGGATGGGACACGCTCAACTATGTCACCGAGGAAATGCAGAATCCTCAGAGGTAAACACATGCTTTTGCTTTGAATCACTGGCAGGTGATGGCAGGACAAGCCACTCTGTATTTGTTTCTGATTGGAAATTAGTCAAATGTCTTTTATTTCAATTATTTTTTCTGCAAAAACCTTATTTTTTTGAAAAGAAAGACTAAGTAGAAGAACTCTTTCTGATTATTGTGCTCATTTATCAGTTGTATCACACTTATGAATCATTTACCTGTATATATGTATGTTACATCTTCCCCTTCAGAGTACAATTTTTAAAGAATGAGAACAAATCCCTGCTGAAAGCAAGGAAAAGCAAAGGTGCATCTAGCCCTCTAAAATTCCCTGCTTCTTTTCAGTTAGGCAGAATTATTTTTCCAAGACGTGTTTTGCCACCAGTAGAGTAAGACTGTGTCAGATTTATTGTTTTTATGAGGTGATCTTCAGCATTACTGTTAATGGGCAAATATCATCTCCTGCCTTCTGTAGGGATGTCAGCCCTGTGGGAGCTGTGTGCATCAGCCACTCAAGCTGGTACAGTCCATCTTGTCTAGGGACATGCATAGGTTATGAGTCAGGAAAAAAAATCCCACAATCAAGAAAATATCTAAGTCTGCACTTAAATCTCATTGTTTGAGAGCTCTCTTAAATTGCTGTATATAACAGACAGTGTATTAAATTTACATGTATGAATGTTTTAAGGGTTTGGGGTTTTTTTTAACTTGTGACGGACACACAAGCAACAAACTAGCTTTATATGGAATTTTTTCACCCATGGCTGCATGTTATTTCGTAACCCCATGATTCAAAATGATGATTACAAGACATGATGGAGGCATCCATTTACAAATTCTTGAATCTGGGAACAATCTTCTATTTAAGTATTTCTCGTTTAAATAACATGAAATAATTTTTCCATTTTCCTTTTGCAGGAACCTACCTCTTTCTATTGCAATTTCAATGCCTATTGTAGCTATTATTTACTTATTGACTAATGTAGCATACTATGTGGTGTTGGACATGTCAGCTCTCCTCACAAGTGATGCCGTGGCTGTGGTAAGTTGTGGAACATAACCTAAACAAAAGACACCACAGGAAAATTTCAGGTAGCATGCTTGGCAAACAGCTGAAATACTGTCATACTGAAGGCTGCTTGAAACATTTTTTTCATGTAACAGTACCAGTATATTAGAAGGTGCATATCAAGAATGTATCCCATAAACAAATTCTCTTGAAAAATCATCTTGTATACTCTGAAAATCCTGCTCTTAACACTACATCATAGGAAAGATGCTCTTGCCAGGATCAAAGAGCTATAGAAAGTCTGGTTGGTTGGAAAACCAAATTTTTTTGTTATCATTCTAATGTACAGTATGTAATGTTTAATAATGCATGGCCACAGCAATATTTTCAAAGCAGAAGTGTGCACTGAAATGTTTTTTAAAACCTTATCAATATTTTATACAGAAATAAAATTATTATTCAAGGATTGTTACAGTTGGGATTTGTCAGAATACTTTAAAGGCAATACATCATCTTCTTTTCCATCGCTGAATTAATCTAGGCTTAGATTTTTTTCAATCATTTTAATGTATCTGCCAATTTTATTTTGATGCTGATCAGCTTTTCCAAATTTTAATTTCCTAAGTCATTACTGGGTGTCAGAAAAAAGCATGGGCTATGACACTACATTTGGGATGATGTGTTTTCATGAGTTTCTCAGGATTATCCATATGCCTAACATAGTGGGCCTCACCATTTTTTTTTTTTTCTGTTACAGACATTTGGAAATGAAACCCTTAGTCATGCAAAGTGGATAATTCCTATAGCAGTGGCCATGTCTTGCTACAGTGGCTTAAATTCATCAATCATTGCAGCATCTCGGTATGAAATATAAGATTTAATTTAAATAATTGAAAAGGAATCATTACTCTGCATTCTTTACTACTTTTTAGTAATTTTTGCTATGTCAAGTGGTTCATTTATGATGGAAGTATTGTTACAATCAGATTTCTTCTCATGATCTTCTCATGATTTCTTTCCTTTTATAAACTAAAGCCACTTGAGAAGAGAGCAGCATTTACAACAGAGTAATAAAAGAATTATTTCTTGACTTTGTCAGGAAGCAAAAAGCTATTCCTATGGTTGAGTTCCCTTAGTCTTTTTTTAGGCTTTTCTATGTTGGAGCCAGGGAAGGACACCTGCCTGTCAGTCTGAGCTTGATTCACATAAAGCGCTTCACACCCGTCCCTGCTCTCCTGTTCAACGTAAGTGACACCTCAGCCTCGTGCATGGCTGGGGCAGCTGGGGTTTGGACCAGGGGTAAAACATCTCTGCTCTGCCCTGGACTTCTCACAGCTTTCTCCTGCCCTGGAGACATCTTCTGCAAATGCCCACAGCTTCTAAAACTCATTGAGGGGGTGGAGGTGGTGTTATTTGGTCTGACAGAGGGTTTTTCTTCAGTGGAAAAGAGAATGGCTTGATTCATGTTCATACACTCTCCAAACAATATTAGTGAGAAATACAATGGCATTGCTGAGAAAACAAAGAATGGCTAAATATGTAATGGTATGGACAGAAGCTGTTTAAGTCTTCAGTGTGAGCTTTTAGAGTGTCACTGGAGGAGAATGTCAGAAACATCTCTCCCACCCTGCCATAGGCTGATGTTCTATAACTGTAGTTGTAACAGGAGTGACAAAGCTCTTAAAATTAAATTTCTGCCATTGGATGCCTACAGCCCTGTTGACTTTTCTTCTGTTGCCACTATACAAATGAGATCTTGTGACACAGAATTGTGGAATCATAAGTTATAGAATTACTGGAAATTATTTGCACAAATAATCCATGTATTTGAGTGTGCATTTTATTTGGTGCCTGCCATTGCCCTGTGTTTCATATCATTTATGAATAGATTATCATACTGATCCTGTTTGACATTAAATAATTTGCTAAAAATTATAATCTCATTATGAAGACTCTTCTCACAGGGATTCTGTTTGCACTTCAAAGATGATTTGTATTCTTTTAATATACCACTATTCACATTTTTCATGTGGAAAGTGGAAGTTTTTTCTGCTCATCTGTTAAATAGACATTGAATTCCTGATGGTTTAGGTCTTTCTGTGCAGGCAGTATAACACACATGCAGGGCACAAAATTTACTCTAATGGTTTCAATTTATGAGTGGACTGGGTCCTTCTCTCAAGGACCTGGTTCCAAAGCCCATACAAATTGGTTGGAAACAGGCCAGTTTATAATTTTATTATGTCTTAATTTTCATATTAAAAAGTCTTCGTTTTTATTATCTCTAGGGCTTAACAACTTTGCTTTATCTCCTTGTGGAAGATGTTTTCCTCCTTATTAATTACTACTGCTTCAGCTACTGGCTCTTTGTGGGTCTGTCTATTGCAGGACTAATATATTTGAGATATACTCAACCACATAGACCACGGCCTGTTAAAGTAAGTAAAAAAGACAGGAAGAAAGCTCTAAAAGCCAGCTAATGCATGTGTTTGTGTGATCTTTAATATCACAACCATAACAGTACCAGTTATGTTATAGATTTATTAGCCATATAAATTCTTTCAGACTACAAGATGAAGGAGCAAAACCTATTAGAGCAAAACCCATCTATTCTGGTAGTTTTGCTGTGAGATTGAAATGATGTATACCATTTATTCTTCTTTCATTCAGACTTATAATTTTTGTTTCAAAACAAATAAGGAATAAATAAATTTCTGGGGTTCTTAGCCCATCCTGGAAGAACAACAGACTTCAGTAGAGCTAGTGATGGAGGCTCCAGAGAGGTTAACACTCTGATCAAACCTACATGATTTAACAAACACAGTAAAATCCCTCCAAAGCCCATAAATGTCCACAATTCTGCCCACACAGAAGTTAGCTTAAATAATCAAATATGTTTTGAATGTTCCCTCCCACTGCATAGTGGTCATAGACAGTAAAATGCAAGTTTAATGGTTGACTTAGAAGAGCATTTGACTGTCAGTTAGATGAGGGTGACTGCACAGAAACAAAGTATGTCTAAAACCTGTTTCTAGTTTTAATCCAGTGATTGTCCAGGAAGCAAGGATGGAAACACACAGCAGGCATACAAAACCATGCACTGGCTCCTGTTTGTTGGCTCCATGACCTGCATTTTGGCTCTGCAGTGATGCAGTAAAAATCAAGAGAATTACAAATTAATGCCCCCCAAACATTTCTGCTTTGTCAATCTCTCTTCCTAAACTCTTACATCATTTTTACAAACACATTTTCTCTCCATTTAAGTGTAACATCCCGATTAATTTTAAAAAAGTTTCAAACAAAGGCATAAAATATCCTAAGCACCTCCTGCTAGAAACCTTCCCAATTTTCCACAGCAGACTGAATTTTCCTGAAGCATGTTTACACTCAATTTCCAAACTTTCCCACAAAATATGTGAAAGATAAAGATTAAATCTTGCCTTATTGGCAGTTTTGCTTCTGACTCTACGAAGGATTACAGACAGATTATACACAATGACTGGTAAAGTCCTGACAGCTTTTGCCAGCTTAGTCAATACCACAACTCCACATACATCATTTCCTTATCTGAAATGTAGCAGCTGCTTTTCATCAACTTACATTTTTAACCTTTATAAGGAGAAAAAAAATATTTATACCAATAAGCTCTCACCAATTTCAACTGGTATTCAAATGTCAACTCCTGGACCCTTGAGAAGGCTCATTCCTAGAGACAGTAAAAAAAAAAACATAGTGAAAAAAAATTTATTCTATGAAACTTTCATAGAATCATAAAATGTTAAGGTTTGGAATGGACCTTAAAGATCACCTAGTCCTAACCATCCCTGCCACAGGGAGGGACACCAGACCAGGTTGCTCAAGGATTTATCCAACCTAGCCTTGAACTACTGCCAGAGTTGAAGTATCCACAACCTCCTGGGCAACCTGTTCCAGTGTCTCACCACTTTCACACTAGAGAATTTCTTCCTAATACCTAACCTTAATTTCCCCTAATTCAGTTTGTACCCATTACTCCTTGTCCTATCACTACAGCTGCTGACAAAGAATCCCTCTCCAGCTTCCCTGTGGGCCCTCTTAAGACACTGGAAGGTTGCTATGAGGTGTCCCTGCAACCTTTTCTTCTCTTGGTTGAACAGCTCCAACTTTCTCAACCTGCTGTCATAGGGAAGGTGCTCCAATCTTCTTATCAGCTTTGTGGCCCAACTTTCCTTATTTGTGATATGATATTTTTTAAGTGCCCACACAAAATGGTTGTAATTCAGTCCTACATTGGTTGTAAATTAGTTCTACAACATCAAGATGGTAATTGAAAGTCTAGTGAGCTAATTCCCCACCAAAACTACATGTAAAAATTCAGAACTGAAGTTGGAGAGAAAGCTGCCCATTACTTAAAGTACTTCTTTCAAAGGTTGATCTTTTACTAATTGTAAAGGAACTAAGTTTATGCAGGCCTGAAAAAAATAAAATAGTTAGATGCTCAGATGTGTACCAAATAAGAGGCTCTCAGCAGTGTAAACAGGAGCTAACAAATTATGCTGTCTGTAAGCAGTCAAAAGATTCAGCACATACTTTTATTATTGATGTGTTTAATCTGCAAAGTCTGAATTTTTACAATAGAGTATTTGTTGCATCTTTTAACAAATGCTGTATTTTTTTTTTTTTTTTTTTTTTTT
>VXBB01014399.1:71176-107486 GCA_013399915.1 Illadopsis cleaveri
TTTTTTTTTTTTGTCTTCACAGCTTAGCCTCTTCTTTCCTATAGTATATTGTTTGTGTTCCCTCTTCCTGGTTATAGTACCTCTCTACAGTGATACAATCAATTCCCTTATTGGTGTTGGTATTGCCCTCTCAGGCATTCCTGCCTATTATTTGGGAGTCTATCTGCCAGTTGAAAAGCGACCTAAATGTCTACTTTGGCTCTCTGGTAAGCAACATCATGTCCCAGTCACCATGTCAAAACCTTGGTCAGAAGAAAAAGAGAATAATTTTCCCTAAAATCCTTTATGAAGGTTTGCCATGCTTTGGTATGTGGCATGTCTGAGATCATCTGCATTATCACATGGTCCTGAAAACAAAACCATGCTTACCTGTAAAAAACAGTCCAATATGTGGATGTTATATGGTCATCTGATATTTGTGGTGCTGAACCATTTCAGTATGTTGGCTCAATAAAAGCCATGTAGGATTGTGAATACTAAACCTAAGCTTTTTAATACCCTGGAAGGCAGAAATACCAGAACATCTTTTTTCGCTTCATTTTCCGTCTAAGGAATGGAACAATCCAAATCAGAGGAGTCCACAGATTTTCAGAAACAATGAAATAATTAATTATTGGCTTGAAGGATAGTTGCCGGTTCTCAAATTCAGGCAGCCTTGAAAAGCAAATCTTTAATATTTTTTTTATTTATTATATTTTGAATTCAGCTATCAATTCAATGAAAATATTGATGAAAATCTGATTAAACAAGAAATTCAGTTTAATTATTGGCTTCTTTTGCCTTTAGCTATTTCTAATATATGCTTAATTCTATTGATTAAGGTGTTTCAAGATTTTCCTAATATCTGTATAGTATTTTGAAATCCTCAAAATCAGATGTATGTCTAAGATATATTACAAATTTCTCTCACACATTTTTGCCATTACAGCTACAACAACGAAGTATGTTCAGATGCTCTTCTACTGTGCTCTGTCAGACCTGGACATAGACATGGAACCCACAGCAGCTAAGAGTAAATAGAGTTGCCTCAACAACTTTTTGAGAATTATGCCTTGACATCTCCTGTCTGGAACAATTTTTATCATCTGAAGTTCTCCCCGTATGTTCAGTCATACTGGAGCACTAACCACGGTACTGTGCATCAGTTGCATGTCAGTTAAGTTGTGATGCTTTTATAAAACACTCTGTTTCCCAGGATTTCTTTTTAAAATTCTATTTGTTAATAGTCAGTTATCATTAGACATTTTGAAACTATAAAGCATTTAATGAACAAACATTTATTAGTAGACAAGTGCTAAATATTAAAAGCAGAAGAAAAGTAAAAAATATTAGATCAGATCTTTGCAAGACTCAAAGTCTGTGCTTGCAAGTAGAAACAACAGCAGTCTTCTGAAAATGTAACTAAATTCTTAGCCAAAACAAAAAAATCTGTAATTCTTGCTGGTACACATCTTTTGAGTCTTAATATTAGTGTTAAATTATTCTAATGCATAATTCCTGGCATACGTAGTTTACCAAAAGCAGAAAACCAAAGGGTTTGGTCATTTAAGTTCTGTGAGAAATTCTCATTTGATGATAATCTGCATAAATTACTCTTTTTTAGAAAAGCTATTTCCAACAAACAAATTATACCATTGTTCAGAAGTAGTTTTGTTTTCCAGAAGAACCATCTGCCATGGAGAACTTCAAGGCCTTGTGTCACATTCCAGCTAGCATGTATTCAGGGAAAACACTTCACCTTCTCAGACTGCTCTTTGCTTGCCTAGAAGTATCAAAAGTGTGATCCCATGAATCACACTGATTTTTTCCACAGTGGAACTTATTTAAGAAATTCACAAGGATAAATTAAAAATTGACGTTTCAAAATTCCTTGAGCCCTTGCCTAACCCCTGAAACCTCACCAGTTTCTGCTGGCAAGGTAACCTGCAGGTCTCCTACTGAGCACACAGAGACCCTCCAGATGGGTCTTCATGTAAGTGCCTGTTGCACAATACCCAGGGCAGACATCTGCACTGGACAAGTGCACCCACGTGGGTGCCATGAAAGAAAAGGGCAGTTGAGAACTAGGCATGTTCTCTTGAACATTAACTTTTTCAGTGCGGCACACAGAAATATGCAACTAGTCCTAATTCTTAGTCTCCTGAAATGACTAAGAATTTAGGAAAAGACAATAACTCTTGAGGGAAAAAAAAAGCCACCAGCCTTGCAGCCTAGACCTTAAAATGCTTCAGCTCTAATATGGTTTGTTGATATGCAGTGCCATTTGTAATCCTTGTTGGCAAGTCATACTTCCCTTCTGTTTTTATATTTAAATGTAACATACATTTTTCTAATTTGAATTTCACCATTCCTCTTCAGTTAACCTTGACTAAGGTAATTTAATCTTATACAAGTCTTTGTGACTTCCAGAACTGTTGTGTGTTAGTGATGTCTGCTCAGAGGAAGAGCAATGGAACAGGCAATTCTTACTATTTCAGCCTCTCTTCACTCTCTCCCCACACTGCAAAGTCATTTGGAGAGTTGTAATTTCATACATCTAGGATATAGTTTAGTTTGCCCAGCTGAGAACATCCCCATATACTCTTCACACACAACACACATCTCTGTTACAGTATGGCACCACTGTGATACTGCCCTATGATAGTACAGAAATTCTGCATTTTCTTCTCATCTCTTACCAAGCACTAGTTAGAGCTGTGGTCCCAGACTGTATCAGGGCACAGAGAGAGTACAAACCCTCCAAGCTGGCACCAAAGCTGACTGTCTTTGCCTTCACAGAGTTCAAAGTCATGCTTGGTACTGAGCCACATGTCACACCAAGACAGCACTGTACCATCTTCTGAAGTTTTTCAATGCAGGACCAAAGTTTCTAAATTATTTGGGACACCTGAGGTGACATCTCAGGTGGTAACAGCAGGCATTATGGGGATTGTAATAAGAGCTACAAAATAAGAACATTTCCAAACAAAATTCTGAGCTGAGAAACTTCTTTTGTTGTCCGTTCTTTGCCAAAATATATTTTTTTTTAATTTATGTTTTGCATGAATCTATGTATTTGGTCTGGCTGAGATGGAGTTAATTTTCCCCACAGCAGCCCTCACAGTGCAGTGCTGTGCCTTGGTAGCTGGAAAGGTGTTGATAACACACCAATGTTTTGGCTATGGCTGAGCAGTGCTGGCACAGCACCAGCGCTGTCTCCCCAATATTCCACTCCCAAGCAGAAGGCTGGGAAGATCCTGGGAGGGGACACAGCTGGGATGGCTGACCCAAATTAACCTAAGGGATTTTCCATATCATATGACATCAGCTTAGCTATAAAAGTTAAGAAAAGTAGGAGGAAGGTGGGGCATTTTTTAGTTTCAAACTTTACCTTCTGGAGAAATCACTACTTGTGCTGAAACTCCACTTCCCAGGATGTGGTTGGATATTGCTCACTAATGGAAAGTAGGAAATATTTTTTTTTTTTCTCTCTTTGTTTGGGCACACACAAACTTTTGCTTTTGTTGTAGTAAACTGCTTTATCTCAACCTACAAGTTGTTTTCCATCTTATTTTCTCTCCCTGTCCCACTGAGAAGGCGAAGTGATGGAGCAGCTTTGTGGGCACTGGGCATCCAACAAAGGTCAACTCAGCACAGCCTTTTGACTTTCTGGGCGTGATGCACACCTTCATTTTCTTTCAGGACAGAAGAAAAGTAATAGTCAGATACAAGGTTATAAATGTAAATAAAACTAGTGAAATTCTCTGGATGTTGGAATCTCAGAAATGTTAATGTGATTGTAGATTTTCCACTCTTTACAAATGTAAGTTATTGTCAAATATCTAAAGCAAGTCATAGATGCTGAAATAAACATTTGATTCTTGGCAAATGCTATAGTTGTGTAGCTTTAAAGCATAAAAATAGCATTGTGAGATAAATTTACCCTGCTTTATGTCTCACTAGTTGAGTTGCCAGGAGAGAAGTTAGACTAACTCTTCTTTGTGTTCTCTATAAATCAATTTAAAAAGCATTTATGGAGGGAAAAATTTCTAGTTGCTCTCAGATGGGACATATAAGCAATTCAAGGACTTTCTTGCCCTAGAAGTTAGTATTTATTTTTCTACATTATTCACAGATGCTCAATTACACAGCAATACAATAAACCATTTCACTTTTTCAGAGACAGTCTTGGCACGTAGGCTAAGTATCTCTTCATTAAATATCAAAGTATTAGGAGGGGGCTGTTTAAAATCTGGTTTGCCAGTTGGCTTCTCTCTGGTGGAAGAGACTGGGATGTGGACAACACTGGAAGCCTCTGGAAGGGACAAGAGACTGCCGACATGCAGAGCTGGGGAAGGACCTTCCAGGAGCAAAAGCTGGGGTGATATAGTATGAGAGAATAACGCTAGCTCTTATTTAGGAATTAAGAAAATCCAGGATTCTTGCTTTTTACCAAAAGTCACAGTTCTTTAAATAAAGAGAAGACACCATTTAGCAGCTAGCAGATGCCATTTCTGTGTCAGCAAAGGAAAACAGAAGCTGCTGTTGATAGACGAAACAGTGTCAGCAAGTCTGAAGATCTCTGGGCTTTGCATGAGCCTGAAGAGGGCTGTTGTGTGTTCCCTGGATACAGAGGTGAGGTAATGCCTTCATATGTCAAGTAGGATGAGGATACAGAAGAGTGAAACTACCTGAGAGTTGCACAACCAGAGACTGGGACAGGTCACAGCTCTGTTATATTCCAAGATGAAAGGCCTTCACTGCATGTGAAACTTGAAACTGAACATACTTACTAATATATTTCTTGAAATTTAACTTCATTGTGTAACAGAAACTTAAGAAGTATTATTGCACAATCTTTCAATCTATAGTACAAGCTTTGTCAAGTCCCTGTTCTGATAAGCTAGCAGCTTTTGTAAATCTTCCCATTTTTTCCTGCAGGATTGATTTTTTGTCTTACGAGGAGTGGCAGCCAAGCAACTGTGTGAAGTTCCATAATTTTGCAAGCAGCTCAAAAGCTCTAAAATTTTTTTTAAAAATGTGAATAAGAAAAATAAAATGCAAACCTAAATAAGATGCCACACAGTAAGGGGAAAATTAGCTACTTGTCTTGTACATCAAGAGCCTTGATTATTACCACAAGAAAAAAATGATAAATACTTTTTGGGAGCACATGTATTGGATGTTACTGAAAAGCATAAAAGATAAGTGGGCTACTGAAATGTCTGGTTATTAGCTACCTTAAAATATTAGAGTGAAAAGAATGGAGTGGAATTTCAGTTACGTGACCATGGGTTTGAAACATGAGTGGTCAACATTAAAGCAAATGATCAAGAGTTGATCTCCTTGGAAAGAATAAATGAGAGTGAATTGGTTCATGCTACAACTCAATTTAAAAAACAGTAGAAATGAGTAGGTGTTTAATCAGCTGTTCATCCAAAATGTTCTCTCTGAAGTGATAGAAATGAATACAGTTCAGCACACACAAAGTTCAATTCAGCAATATATTTACATAATACTCAGAAATGTTCATTTCCTAGAGCCAAAAACAACTGTGAACCACACCTGCTGGAGGGAGGGGGGTAGGGAGGGCAGAAAGAGTTTGTACTGGAAGAAAACCTGCTTGGTGATGTTTGAGAACATTTTACTTACATGCAGAGACCAGGGGATGGAAAAAAGAAAGAAAAAGAGCATGCATTGGTTTAAAACTGCAATAAATCCTTCCTCTACATAGAAGTGCAAAGAGTCATTTAGAGGCAAAAGAAAGGCAAATTTGGTAGTAATGGTCATAAGTTAAAGGACAAGCTCCTGAACCAGATGCCTGATGTGCAAAAGAATTTCAAAAGTACTGCAATGCACAGTGTGTGTTCGGGTCAAAATATGATCTTCATAGTGGTATTACCTTATTTCTGATTAGACCCTCCTCTTGCCCGTATTGTGCCTATATATGAGGAATCCTGCAAATTGCATTCATCTTTCTCTTGCTGTCTTAGGACTTAGGTCCTGTCTGTGTCTGAGACTGGGTGATCATGGAAGCAGAATTTAAATTGCCAGGGGAGTTACATTTGACTCCACAAGAGGGAGAACTCCTCTGCCTGATGGTCTCAGGAAAAAGAGTCCTCTGTTTGCAGACCTCCTGCTCGGAGCAGTACAAGCAGAGCGATGTGTATATTCCTGCCCACAGCAAAAGTCCTGAGATGTACAGGCTTAACTCCAGTGAAGTGGCAGCTACATATTCTGAATAATCTGTATATACAACAACCTGCTGCAAGTCCAATGAACACGAGGTTAAAGTTCAAACGTTCCTCCTTCTTTATAGGATTGCCTTGGTGTCTGTAGCAGCAGACAGATTTTTTTTTCATTCTGGCTGTTTCCAGTATGTAACAGCATGAATGAAAAGGATCGAGGACATCCTTCTCAGAATTTCCACATTAAGCATAAATAATAAATGAGCTAATCATAGCTAATAGATAATAAATTAGCTGTTTTATGAAATGAAAAAAAATGTTCTGCTTGAATGTCTGAGTGGTTTTCCATTCTTATACTCCCCTTTTTTCTTCTCTATCTTTTTGTCAGATAAAATTTGTGAAATATTCAATCTCTCTATTTGGTAGTGAAGAAATATTTATAAAGACACTCTTTGGAAAATACAATGTTGACATCAGTTGCCTGTTGACCTGCTGCCAATATGATGTCAGTGCATGGCAGCTATGGCCTTTATTCTGTAGTTGTTATTTTTCCATCTCACTGTTAAATTCACTTCCACTTCAACTGCCTTCTAGAGCAATCCCCTAGCTCTGCTCACTTAGTGGAACACCAAACCATCCTGGCTTTCCATCTGAGCTTGAGACATTCATCTGCTGCCAGTAATTGTCTCAATCCTTGAAGGTACTCTTAATCAGCTCCTCCTAGTAATATCTGCAAGGAAACAATAGGCACAAAGTGGGCAAGATATCTGTAACAGGTAGGCAGCAAAAGGTAGCAAGTGGAGAAGGGTCTGCAGATTTCATATTCTTTTCTTCATTTTGCTCACTTTACTCTCAGGCACAATATCTGTATTAGTTGTAGTGCTTGTTACAAATCCAGATTATAAAGAGATGGGAAGGGTACAAGGATGCTTCCCAGTTTTGTATGGGTGAGGTCAGGAAGGCCAAGATGCAGCTGAAGCTGAACTTAGCAAGGGATGCAAAGAGAAATAAAAGGGTTGTTGTGGGTGTGTCTGCCAGAAATGAAGCTCAAAGAAAGCCCCATCCTGGAAACATTCAAGAGCAGCTTGCGTGGGGCTCTAAGCAACCTGTTCCAGTTGAAGATATCTCTGACCATGGCAGGCTGGTAGGACTCTTAATAGGTCCTTTCCAACCCAAATTATTCTATGATTCTATGAGCCTGAGTCTGTCATTCTTCATTAAGGCTAAAAGTGGAGCAGAGGGTGTGCTGAGCTCCTGCACTGTAATTTTTTTGTCCTGTTGATATCCATGGCAATATATTAATAAGTTCCAGGTTAGAGAAAGGATGGGGACTGACAGTTCAGCCTCCTGTGTGACTGGGAAAATGTATCAGCACAGGCCAGGGTGGCACAGTGCAGGCTCCTGACACAGGCAATCCATTTCTGCTAATGGTTCAGAGCAGGGTGCTTTTGCTAAATCAGTTCCCTGGAAAAAGGACATAGGGCAAAAGATTTTGACAGTGAATCATCTTCATGACTTCAACACCCTGGGCTCAAGCCATGATGGTTTCAGCAGCTCTGCGGCTTTACCACATTGCTTTGGTAGAATAAAATAGGCTGTAACACAAACATGGGCACTAGGAAATGATCAGCTGGGAATGATTTCTGTGTGAAGTAAGGCCACAATGTATATTTCTCACTCCTAAGTGCACTGTAGGGCACTGTCAAAGAAATGCTGTGCTCAGGCTGAGCACAGGCATCAGAGCAATCCTGTGGTGGTGCCAGGGAGATCTGAGGATAAATGACAGCGGCTTGAGCACAGCTGAAGATGACAGCCAGGCAGAAAGGACAATAGCACTGCTGAGGACATGAAGAGGGGCACAAGTAGCTTTCTACACAAATGGGACAGACATGCAGCATCCTTCAGCCAGCACAGGAATATTCCCACTCTGACATCTACCAGGATATAAATAATCCTAATGAAGTGGCTGCTGCATTGATAGACTGGAGGCTGTCAGCCTTTGAGTGGTATGAGCTATGTGCTTCTGCTGTTCTCTCTGCAAGAGCCAGCATGGCTGGGCAGTGCCTGTGGGGAACAAGGGAGGACAGCAACTGGTATTCAGGCTCTCAAATTAATAAACCTAAAAAAACCCCTTGAGATCTAATACAGCAGTGTTGAATTCTTTTCTGTCAGGCCTTCCAGTTTCTCAGTTTATTCTTTAGTTGCATTTCAAAACCTTCCACAGCAATAATGAGGCATGGAAAGGGTGTTTGTTCAGGTAGGTTTGTTCTTTTATTAGTTATTTTTTGGTTTTAAAAGGAGAAAGTACTGTAGAATCCAAAGATTCAAGTTAGGGTTTAACCACAAATATGGAACAGTTTAAAGCAGAAATGTAATTAATTGCAGAATGCAGAGAGCTGATATGGAACAAGGGAAGACATCAGCAACTGGTGTGAAAGGACAACATCAACCTTCCTGCAACAGCTATGCCAGCAGACAGCCCACAACAATTTTAGAATGCCATATGCCTGGGGTTTTTTCCTTTCTGCTTTAATATACCAACAGTTTACTTATTTTTATTTTCTTTCTCTTGCTTTTCTCCTACTCTTCCTTTCCTTATTGTTTCACTGCCATAACTAGAATTCACATGAGAGTGATTTTACTTTGTACAGAATATTAAGGACAGTCATTTCTTCTCATTGCCTCCTTTTTCCCCTCCTCCCCCTCAAGATTTGCTTTAATGACTTGTCCTAATTAAGTTTGAAAAAATTCTTTATTATGTTCCCAGATTTTCTATGGTGTGATCACTTAACCTGTAAATTATATTTGCAGATTTGGTCCCATGCAGACTGATTATTTTAATTGGTACCTGCTACCTCCCTTTTAGCTTTCATTATATCTTTGCACTCAAGGAAGCTGATGGCTACATTTTAGAAATAAACAGAATATTAAAAAAAATAATATGCTTGTCTTTCAAGTGCTTATTGCTTTCATATAATACCGTTAACTATTAAAAAGAGAATCTGCTGAGCACTATCTGGGTATGGTAAGAATTAGACCCCAGTTTGAAATAAAAACAATACTTCTGAGCACATTATAAATGGACCAAAAAATCAAACCAATGTTTGTGGGGTCAGAACTAGCTACGTTACCTGAAAATTTGACCAAATATATTTTCAAAAGCAGCTCAGCAGCTCTGCCTTGCTGTTGCATTCATCAATCTGGTGCTTTTCACTGAAAAGATGAGTGTGATGGATGGTACAGGCCTTCTTTCAGTAACTTAGCCTCCTTGCAGTCTTCCATATAATGAAGAGAACTGTTTGAGATCTGAGCTAACCATTTTGTAGGAATGCCCTGCAAAGCAAAAAAAAAAAAAAAAAAAAAAAATCAAAAAAAATTGATCTGAGTTTGGTCTAACAAGGAAAGGATGAGAAGAAAAGTGAAAGAAGGCTCTGAAACAGTTAAAATAGGCTGGTTGGTAAACACCATTAAAATTGCACTCCTTTTTCATTAAAATTATACTTCTGCATAAAGTGTCAGACATGAAAAATTAATCAAGTAATCTTCACAGAATTTGGCTAAAGTTTTAGTTGGTGAGCATTTAAGATTCTTTTTCCTTTCATTCACTCTGAACTTGGGTAAAAGGGTAGAAGAAAAGTTACTGAATTAGAAGATTATTTTAAGCTGTGATATTTTTTAATTACCAGCACATCACTGATGCTAGGTAAAAATAGGAGCCCATTTTCATCTGCTATAAATGGCAGAAATTAATACAAATTGACATTACTCTCTTGCCACCTAATAGTCTGTAAAACCAAGCCACAAGGCTTTAATTTATAACATTTTTTGGTTTTGTCTTTGATTGCTTGTTGTATCTCTTGTGCATTACCATTTCATTCACAACAGCACTTAGATACCAGCTTAAAGGTTTTAAAAGGTTATTGACTTGGTATCTGTATCTTTATTGACTTATCTGACTTAATTCCAAACTTTTTTCATTATCAGACCTAGCCTGACAATTTTGCTCTGCATTCTCATTCCTGAGGGTGTTTTACATTTCTGTCTGTATTCAGTCTTAGGAGACACAGATTTGTCAATGGAATGGAGAGCTGCAAAGGCCTTCTGTGGCCCTTGCCAACACATTGTTTCCAGCATCAAGTTTCTTTTATTTAGTTCTGTGCAGATTTGATTCAGATGGGGCTTTTCTTCCTTAGAATGAGGGAATCATAGAATCATTTCTGTTGGAAAACACCTTTTAAGATCGAGTCCAACTGTTAATCCAGCATTACTAAGTACACCACTGGACCCTGTCCCTAAGAACAATGTATACCATCTCTGAAATAACTCCAGGGATGGTGACTTTACCACCTCCCTGGGCAGCCTGTTCCATTTTCATCAAATTAAAATGCAATGCATAAAATACATAAAATTATAAAAGAAGATAAATGAGAGCTACACTACTATAGATATGTAGCACAAACATGTACTGGTTTTATAAAAGAGATATATAAATAAGATGTAGAAATACATTTCAGCTGTTGTTGAGCAAGCCATTTAATCCTACTGGTGAAATAGTTCTTGGTACCAGCACTGGCTCTGCCCTGTCTTATGTAGTGTATTCACAGGCTAGAACAACTTTCTCTGTGCAATCACAACAGAGACATTCTGCAACTCACCCAGCAGAGCCCAGCAAAGACGTACTATGTTTTCCCTTCCACATTTCCTTTTCTCTGCAGCTATTCTCCCTTCCTAGGGAGCTTGTAAGGAAGCTTTGCCTGTTTCTCCTACCATTCCCATCTTGGTTTCCTAATTCCTCGTTGCCCTGATGCCTGCCAGCTATCACATCATTCTCCATCCAGCTGTATTTCAGCCCTCCCCTTCCCTTTCACCCAGTCTTGTTTATAAGCTCCATGGGCTGTGGAAGTTCAAGGTTTGCAAAAAGTATTGTAGTTGTGATTGTTGCAAGTCTATTGTTTATAATGCAGGCAGTTTTCTTAAGCTATTTGCAAATTCAAAATTCACTATATTGTTGCATATTCACAAACTTTCAGCTAAAAAGCATTCCTGACTGTTGTTGTGAGCATCAATTCACACCATGGAAATAATAAATCACCTCAATAAAGCAAATTGTTTCCACTGGTGATCATACTACTTTAAAAGGATAGAGACCTTTTTCTATCACAGAATATAGACATATTATGGACACATTGTCTAGATTAATTTCAAGCTGTGATAGTATAGACTGTGTCAAGCTTTTCACAATGGGTAATGTACTAAAAAATAAGAATCAAAGTGAGGAGTGAAGTCAGCTGAAAAATTTATTTCAGTTGTTTTTACCTAAGGGACAGCCATTTCCTAAAAAATGCAATGCTGTGGAGGAAGACATGGAGCTAGCAGGACCCCACAAGTGAGCCACAGAGCCATACCAGCCCTTGTTGGAAAGGAGTGGCCATCCCAGTCCAGATGAGGGCATTCAGAATGGCTGAGAAAGGCCTGATATCCACTTGTCTACAGTACACTTTCCTTCAGAAAGAAGTAGGCTGCTAGGTCATGGAGCTTGGTTTACTGATTTTATTGATGCTGGCTTACTCAACTAATTAAAATCCTCATTAGTGATCTTAACAGAAAATCTGCTATTTTCAGGTCAGGCTTCTGTCTGGATTCATTTGTCTGATCCTGGGGTTAAAGCACATGGACTCAATAGCAGAAAATAGCTCTTCCCAGCTACCTCACTCTCTTCTGGTGCGTCCTTGACAAGACACTTGAGCTGTTTGACTTTCTTTGCCAGGTTGTAAATGTGAAGGCAAGAACTTCCCACTTGTCAGACACATAGAAGCTAATTTCTTAGTCTTTGAAAAATAAGGTGCCTGATAAAAAGGCATCAGTTGTATTTATTCAGTCACTGGCATTAGTCTGAGCAGTGTGTGAGCATAAACAGGGTGACTGGCTAAGTACCCTGAGGACTTGGTGTTGCAGCAGACCTTAAGCTGTTTACACACAAGTTGCAACAGCACACTGAAAACTCGTGACTGAGATACCCAGCAGGAATATTGTTGTGTGGAGGTAATACACACATCTTGGTTAGACAGGGAGAGTGAAGGATTTGCACACAGAGGTGTGCAAGATTGTATATGAACACTGTTGAAAGTCGAGTACTGAGTCATCAGCTTCCCCTAAAGCACACTGATAAAGTAAGTTTTCCATGACTTATTCTGTCTTTAAAGGTCTGAACAGCGTTTTGTTCATCAGGTAATCAGTTCACAACAAGTGTGGCTGCAGTGCACTTCAGGATTTCTGCCTTTAAAAAGATTATTCTGAGCCACAAATACTAAATACAAGTGCCAAGATTCATGCTGATTGAAATAAATGAATGCTTGTTAAAGCTGAATGTAGCTACATAAAACAGAAATGGTACACTAGAGTATATGCCCTCTACCTCCTCCTCATTCTCTCATGAACAAAGATTAAACTGGGTTGAAGAACATTTGAAAAATTTGTTTCTGTGGTAAAAATCTTACCTTGTTATCTTGTCACCAAGGATGTTTTGCAGTTTGTTTCACCCATATTTGAATGTGTAGTCCACAGTTGCAAACACAAAAACCAAAATAGTGAAGAAATCTTTCACTATTTTCTAAATACTGCATGTCTATAGTGTACAACATCTCTTTAAACATTGCCGATTAATATTTCATTTTCTACTTTAGAATTATTATTAATTATTATTAACCAATAATGGCAAAATGCTAATGCAAGTTGTACTTCTCTGAAAAAGATATTTTTAATAGTTGCTTTACTGGAGAATTGCATTGTACTCTCAGCTAATAACAAAACTACATGCTTTCTGTTGTTTTCTAAACATGAGAAAAAAGCTCTTTTCCAGATGACAAATCCTAATACTTTGTAAGCTTATAAGGCGTCAGCTGGAATGAAACAATTTTTCTACATCCCGTGTAGGATATAATGACACAGACATATTCTGAAACATGATTTCACATTCTGAATGATGATTTCATAAACCAAAGAGAAACATCACTTGGGAAGGTGATGACTTTTGAGCACGGTGGTGGCTGGGGGCTAATGTGAGAAGACCCTTGAAGGTGTCACCCTGGCAGGTATGTTTTTGGGGACTGCTTTTTTTGAGAGATTTTGTCTTCCAAAAAACACTAAGAATTTATCTCACATTATATTTTGTATTGAACATATACACCATTAGCTTTACAAATGGCTTTCCACAATACACGTCTCTACTGGGAAAGAATGAAACAATTCTGGTAGGGCCAGCTGGAAGGTATGGAAAACTCTGTGGGAAGTTTTGTCATGAAAGAAGACATGATTTAAAAAAAAAAAATATTTCTGCTCAGTATTTTAAAATCAGACTATAAAATGCAGGTCACAAGAGCCTTTAACCTTAAATTAGTATTCTCTAAATGCTGAGAACATCAGCACACTATGCCATTATTAAAACCTCAGGCTTTTTCATGTTTCCTGTTATTTTGTAGGATGAAAAAAAAAAGGAAAGGCATTTTTGAAACCTATTGTTCTAGCTGCAAATAAGACAGTTGCACAGTATGAATTGCTTTGGAAGTGTCTGGCTTCTAGTGAGAAGTAGAAAGAGAAACAACGTCAAGTTTAGGAAGCACTGGAGATCAAGAACTGCTGCAATGCTCCACGCTCCTTTTCTTACTATTATTATTTTATTTTCCCATAGAGAAGTGCTACCTGTATCTTCTCAAAACTCATGGTCTGCCTGAATGTCATCCCTCTTTTCCACTCTTTTTAACCAACAAACCCTCAGAAAAAATTCTGCTCCAACTGCAAGTTCCTCTGATCCTTCTCTCAGATGGGACACAGTGAGAACATTTTCACTGCCCTTTGCCAAATGATTATAAGCTCTTTTCTCTTGTGCTCCACTAAGAAAAGTGATGCTTTGTGGAAGTTTTCCTGAAAAACACTGACATCTCCAAACCCTGAAGAATTACAAGTACTCATAGCACTACTTCAGTACATTTTCCAATGTTTAATACTAAATAATATCGCTGATACTATTTGCTGTAATATTCATGTTACAAACATCACAAAGGCCAATTAACCCACCTATACTATGTACTCAATGAAACTCTAGAGAATTCCCTCTTGTGGAACACTTGGTTGTTTAGGCACAGAATATAGAACTGGAGCTTCAGGGAACAAGGATTTGAGGGAAATATTTGGCTGAAAGAGAAGCTATCATGAGACAGCTTAATGGGAAACCAGGGAGAAGTGGATTGTAAATCATTACCCAAATCTTGTTATTTAGACACAGATTGGATTCCCTACAGTGAACAGGACAGTGTAGGCTGTTCCCTTGGACAGTATGGACACAGTATTTCAGCACTGTCACCAAGAAAGACCATTGGTAGCAGAAGTGAAAAAGGTTGATGAAGATGAGATTAACAAATGTTAACAAGGCTCATACACACTGGTCATCATGTTGGACTCCTTTCTAAACAAAAAAGATTTAGGGAATAGGTTAAATGTAACACTAGTAGCAAATCCTCCCCCATGGAGTGATTCATAAATGTTGTTTTAACTACAGTGCAATCAACATTCTTGGCACATGGTGACGCAGACTGTACAAAAGCTAATCTTAACATCATTTATCTTCTTTTTTTGATGTTAGGACCTGTTTTTTAAAAAGCAAGGGCATATTCTTCAGGCTTCTGTTATTAATAATATATTTTATTAGACTGACTGCAACAAGTAGAAAAACAGGTTCAACTGTTGGACATGCACAATGTTGAAATAGCGCAGTGGTAGCAGATCATCAAGCCTTTGCATATCCTTCCCATTTGCAATTTCATGTGCTGGAACACACATACAAGCATTGAAAGATGTGTTAGAAAACAATCCTCTTTTGAAATAGGGCTCTCCAGATCCTCTCTTCCAATTGCACAGGCCCCAGCCTCACTAAACCCACTAGGAGAGGCAAGTTGCCTGTGGCCAAAACAAATTAAATGTATCTAGGCCCTTCACAAGTACAAAACTTAACCAACATCAGTCCACTACCAGCACAACAAATATGCCTTAACACAGAAATGAAATGAAATCTGATGCCTGTAATTCTGGGGACCTTTTATTAGGTGCATTGAGTGCTCTCAGGGTAACTATGCAGGTGAAACTAAGCAACTACTGGGCACCAGAAAGAACGAACATATACAAGTAAAGGACAGAAGTTCCCCAGTTATCAGGGAGAGAGTATTTCTCAGAGGCTAATCACTGCATTTTAAATATCTTAAGCCAGACCCTCGAGGATTCCTGCAACATTTTCCAAAGAAAATTTGTGTGCTTTAACAAATCTGCTGGATACCAAAATCCATTAATTCAGAGACAGTGCTTCTGTGAGAGAAAAACCTCCCCACCTTCCCCTTGATGTATCTCTTCCTCAGACTCTTCTTTCTCTTACTGTTCCTTCCTTTAACTTTCCCTTTGAGATGGTCTGAATACAACTAACATGATAAGACAATGAGATCAACTTGTATTTAGCTCTGAAGACTTCTGCTTCTATTTCAGACCTCAAAAAGGACTCACATGCCCAAAAACTCATCGAATTTTGCCAGTGATACAAGCTGGTCTAATAAAAGATACTGCTTTCAGCAAGAAAATCTGTCTTGATTAAGTTCTTTAGGCTGTCATAACAACAGCACCACCTCCATTATTTTTCATGTGACACAGTCAATCAGTAGATATTTTTTGTCTTTCCATAACTGATCCATAAAGCTAAAATAAACCAGGCACTGGGGTGTTTTTTTTAAGACTGATGGCTCAGAGAAAGAAGGAGAGAGAACTACAAATAGTACTCCAACCAGCAACCAGACTTCAGACAGGAAGTGTGTGTGGGAAAGGAAAGGGCAGATGTGGGGGAACTTGTGGTTTCAGAAGACATATACAAACACCTGAAATGAAAAATTTAATTCAGGAACACAGTATGGTGGTAACAGACAGATATGTTCAACCAATGACAACTAACGGTCAAATAAACTCATGAATTAAATCAATATTATTTATGGGAAACTTATGATGTTGAATTAAACTGATTGTTACTCTTAAACACTGAGGTTGAGCATTTTGCTTTCAGATTTCTTTTTATTCCTTTTAAAGACTCACAACTATAAGGAGTGTCATTTTGAGAAGAAACAGAAGAGAAAAAAACCAGATGTAACAAGAGAAGGAGATAATTTGCCAAACAAATATAGAGCTGATTACTAGCATAGAGTGCAAAAGGACGTAAGCAAAATAAGGAGTCAAGGGTATTTGAATAAGCACACTGAGGAAAAGGAAAATGGAATAAAAGATATGCAAATATTTTTACTAGATGTCCAAAAAGGCAAAAAAAATTTGATGACTCTTAGAAACTAAGATGTAGATCTAAAGTACCTGTGAAGAGACAGAGGAGAATGATACACAGCTTGATCAACAAGAGAGGAAGATGATTCATGTGGCAGCATTGTAACCTCCACAAAAGACCATACAGCAAAAAGAAACAGAACCAATAGCTTTACTAATTATGCATCAGAAACAGAAATTCAATAAAGCTGATTTTTGTCCGCTGTTTTCACATAATTTCTGTTATAAAATGTTAAAATTTAATCTCAAACCACAGCATTTATTATAAAACTCAGCTTCCAAACGTGATAACTGTTCCATATATTCAGATTAGTTTACTTCATTAAATGCCTAAAGGTAAAGCAAACACTGTCACATCAAGATTTTTTCACTGACTACTGTATTGCTTTCAAGGAGTAACAACAACCTGTTTCCAAGTATGTATTTCCTTGAAAAAGATGTCTATTTAAAGAAATGAGTGGGGTGATCCTCACACATATTTTCAGACTTCCAGCTTGGATCCATCAGAGTTTTAGTCATACAATCATTTTTCAGCCTTCTCTAAGGACAGTCATAATAACTAGACATCAGAATTTCAGCATAAGAATCTATCTCCGCTGAGCATCCACTTCTACCCAGGTGCAATAATACTCAATTGTCAGTGTTGTAAAATGTGGATAAGTCAACAAGGCCTGTTACAGTGCTCCACTTCATAAAGGCATGGAACTCTCTACAAAAGCTTTGAGATGTGCATTACCTATTGTATCTGATTTGTGCTCTCAGAGAATTTGAGACATAAGTCCTGAGCTCTCCAACACCCTCTGAGCAGCAGAAAGGGTGTTTAGAAAAAGACACTGAGCTGAGCAGTGAGAACATAGTATGGTGACAAAATTTTCTGCATTAGTGCTCCTCTGCAAGATCATGCTCCTCAGTTACCCTGTTGGGGTTTCCTTTCACTGTTTCACAGTGACCTTTTTCTTTGATCTTGTTTCTTCTCACATATTACTTTGAACCATGAGGAGCTTACTTTCTTTTCTCATTTATATTTCAAAATACAGTTCATGCTTACTAATTCCCTTGTATCCCATTTACTTTTTAAAAGTTTATATTTTTCCTGTTTAAAAAAACAAAACAAAACAAAAAACCCCACCTCATTAAAAACATACAAAATACCTCAACCTTAATGTCATGAGTCAATTCTCCTGAGGCTTGTATAATCATCAGGAGAGGTCATGCTGAAATGTACAGAACTGACATAACCACACCAGTGGGTTAACATAAACCACTCAGTTTTTTTCTCAAGAGACTCAACAACTGGTAAAGATACAGGCATGTTGCAGAAAAACATCTAATTTCCTAAAATAATGCTGTTATTTCCGGCACTCTCATCTTTCTCTACTAATAGTCTACTTATGTGAGTACTTTCCATAAGAATTCCTGTTGGATTTTCTGGTCATGCTTTTAATTTTCTGATCTTGTAATCATATTAATGAATTACTTGGGCAGCAGCTTTCCTTCTCAAGAATGAGGTGTCGACTGAGTTCATTTGTAATCTGAAATATGTGCACCTAGCAACCAAGCTTAAAAAATGCTGCATTCAAATTCCAAACTGTGTATTCATTACTTCCAGAATTCGGCAATCATATCAGCTAATCCAGAAGTGGAAAGTCTGATTGCATGATGTCAATGTAGAACAAAAAGTATTTTGGTAAATTTTGTATTCAAATTCAGACAATTTTTTACAAATTTTTCCCTTTAAGTACTCTCAAAAAAAAAAAAAAAAAAAAAAAANATTGTAAACTCAGCAAATTTGTGATATTAAACCCTTTCCTATTAAGAAAAAAAAAAAAAAAGGAAAAAGAAAGAAAACAAAAAAGAAAACAAAACAAAAATATCAATTATTTGATTTTTAATATCTCTGTTAACACTGAACATCTATACGTTGGACAGTCTTATAATTTCATATTTATAGAAATTAAAGTAAAATTTAATAGTTCTGCCAATATAAAAAACTTTGTACTGTGTAGCATTTATTTTTGTAATCATTTATATCTTTAAACTGTGACATATGACCAAAATAATTCAGGTCAGACAACATGGTAAAATCCTTTATTAGCTAAAATTCATTTATGTATGAGCTCTTTCTTGATTGACACACATTAAAGCGATTAATGTACAAAAAAATTTCCCCTTGCTCACTGAATTTCTTGTTTGTAGTAAGACTACTGTGCTTAGGCAACCAAGCCACAATAGTGAATTCCCTGTTTTTAACAAAAAAACCTAGATGTAGGTTTTGGGGTTTTTTGCAAGTAGCGTCTGTTCAAACAGCAATAATGTGGCCTCTGATGAAAGGACCATTACCCTAAGTCTGTAATTCAGAGTGGAAACCTACTGCAAATACAAGAGAAAAAAATAGTAGCTTGCAGTGGAGTATGTCCTTGCTCTCAAAATCCATCACTTTCTATTCTAAACTGAATTGTTAGTAATACTTCCAGAAGAGATTTCTAAGTTACAGCTTTCCTACCTCCATTTTGATGAATTTGTTGGCATGAACAGGAGTCTTACATAAAAATAAGGCTTGGGGACTAAAATTAGAAAACATTTGCACCACCAGCATATTTAAGCATTAGCATTTTCCCAGTTGCCATCCCATTCCTGTTTCTAACCATGAGCAAGCCTTGCAACAATGCTTTCACCAACTAGATTATATTTCTTATTTGAAATATAACTTATGATTAGGCTCTGTTGATGGGTGCGGACAGTTCACCATTATCGGGTTCCTACCTGGCTGTGTGCAACTTTTTCACTAGAAGGGTATTGTGCTTCTGCTAATAAATATAATAATAATAGTAATAGTAATAATAATAATAATAATAATAATTCTGCAGAGCAGTGCCTAGACACAGTCATTTGTCCAACTGTTCTGCTTCCAGACCAGAGAAGAATCAAAATCTCACCACACAGACTATGAGCAGAGCAAACACATACCAGTTACCACCTGTTTACTTGGAGATCCCATTTTATTTTTCTACAGTGATGGGAGATGCTTTATGCAATATTCATGTTTGGAGCTTTCCCCCCCACATTTGGCAAAGCATTAAAACTGAGAATCGGTAAAATAATATCTTAAGTATAATAGGAAAATAGTAGGAAAATAGAACATAGTTAAATAGTATCGTAACTTCAATAAGGACATCTTGTACAAGCATAATAAAAGGTAGAGACTCATGAGGCCAATAAAGCTGGTAAGACAGAGACTCCTTGCAAAACTGTAGTTCCTTAGACTAGCAAATCTCATATGGACTTAGTTTTTATAACACTGCTCACTTTTACACAAATAAATGAAGTTCTGGCAATATTTTTCACCTAGCCAAGGGTGACTTTTCACCTTCAGCCCACTCTTTGTACCATGTACACTTATCATCTGATTGAAAAAAACAGTTTAAATTATATATTAGTGGTACTAAGTTTTGGTACGAAGCTATAATTTACCACTAAAATGAGCTGGAATGTAACTTTCCCTCCATTGATCTCTGCTCCAATTTGATAGCTCTTTTCAGCAGAAATGGCATTTTTAGAAAACAACTAGATTCCAACTGTTTCTACCAAAAGAAGGTCTGGATTCAAGGGAAAAAATAAAAAAGGTTTTGCTAAATGCTAGTTACTACCAAGTCCAGATCTGGTAATTTAAGCTGAACCTGGTTGACTAGGATGAAACAGCAAATTGATTTACAAGCAAGAAAGAATTCTCTCAACTCCCTGCAACCCAGCTGGCTGTTAGCTACTAAATAGGGTCAGTGCTTTGGTGAATGGTTCCCCAGAGGAGGGAAAGGGAAGTAAAATGAGAAAGAATTATATAAATTTTTAGCAAAAACCTTAAAAAAAAACCCCTGAAATTTAACATACAGAAGAATAATGGCTGGAGCAAAGTATGCTACAGCTTATTTGTAAATTACATCAGCCAACAGTAATGTGAACCTGGATTTAATAAGTGTCTACATACTGAAAACACAGGTGTGCTGGTTGACATCAGGAAACTGAAGGACTTAACAGTGCGATAAAAAGTACACAAAATACAGATGAGGATGTTTGTTCTGAAGTAACAACTCCACCGCATGTAAGATGCTTCAATATGTCCCAGAAACCTTGGAAATTAACAGTGTCCTCTGCATAAAAATTGCCTATTCATTTTGTAATAAGCATTTTGTGCTTATTTTGCTGAAGAAATTAATTGAGCATTTAATCAAGTATGTGAAGTGTTAAAATGCTACATTAAGAACACTCTTTATTGGCAATTTGAGCAGCATGTATTACTGGTTTTCTCTTTCTGGGCTAAACACTACTTTACTTACAAGGTGAATGAGTGGTACTTGTGGACCCATCAGCTGAATAGCCCTGTGATCATAAGATCAGAGATTTTCCAGTTATTTGAGTCACATTAGTAACAGCTCAGCTAATTAGCATTTTTAAAAGGATCAACTCACTAAAAAATTAAAAGAAGTATCTGTATACAAAGAGAGATTGTTCGATTTGGCACCAGTCTTGATAGTAATAAATAAAAGCATCTATTGTGTGAAAGCAGGGAAATGTCTCTTCTGTAGTAATAGGGATTCATTTTGGATGACACAGCCACAGTTTCTATTTTCTCAGTGTTTTGTGGGGTATGTTTTGGTTTCTGCTTATTGAGAGTGAAATTTAAGGTCAAAGGCTAAATGATGTCAAAATGCCTTCCAATCATCTGATGTGACAAGGCAGCTGAGCTGTTCAGGATGTGTCCCGAATGCCACAAATATGTGGCAATGTTTAAGGGAACACTGTTGGTGGACTCAATGTTTCTGCTTGCAGATAATTTTTCAAAAGTAGAGTTAACAAGGAGATATTTGAAAATATTGCCATATCCCTCTAAAAGTGGAAATACTTTTATTCTAAAACAAAGAGACTGCAATAGAAAAAGAGATTCTAGAGGCATTGGCTGAATGCCCCATTGCCCCAAGCACTGTGATGTCTTTTATGGATGCTATGAAACATTTCAGTTTGCCTTGGATTAGGACACTGGCAGTACAGAGCATGTGATCCCAGCCTCAGCAAAGCATTCTTTCTCTTTGGGATACAGCTATGGAGTGATTTTTCCTAGGAGATTAGATTAAACTAGCCTGGGCATCTACAATACTTTTTTCTTTCACATAAAGGAAAGCTTTTAATCAGAAATGCAACACAAGCCCGTAACAAGAGCCCTCTTGGTTTTCTCAAAGCAAAAGCAAAGACATCAAACAAAATAAAAAACTCCAGTGACCTTAAACTAGTAGCCTAAATATGCAGCAGAGACCTTTTATTACTCAGAGAAAACAAGGAACCACATGTTCCAAAAAGAGGTTGTTACTGCAAGTTTAAAAAGTATTCTAAAGCAAGCTACTTGCTGGCATAACATTATCCTTGTATCATAACTGAAAACAAAAACAAACAAACAAACAAAAAGTTAAAATTACTTCAGAATTGAATCAGGAGTACTATGAACACAGTGCTCTGACTTCCAGGGGGCTGCTATCAGGCACTGTGGAAAGAATAGCTGGCCAAAGCCACAGGGCTTTAGTCTATGACTATGAAGTCAACAGATTTTGTAAGTGAATGCCAGGACAGGATGCATAGACTACAGCTCAGCAATTTCCGAAAGGAAGATTATGAAAATAAATTGCTTTTAATGTACTAAAAACTCTGGTGATCTTTCATGCAAAAAGCTCTGTCATGATCTGTCATCTCCTGAGATGAAGCCTTTCTGTCATTGTTTCATACTGAGCACGTAAGTAACACCACACCAAAAAAAGGTAAAATTTTGGCTGGTGGATCTCCAAGGATTGATTTTAAACTGCTCAGAAAGAGTCTAAGGTTAAATTAAAAGAATCCTGTAGGTTTTGATTGTAGTTGAAATGATACACAGTTATACATATTCTGCTAAGATAATTTCTTATAGTGATGGAGTTTTGTTGCTCTCAGTTGAAGCATTTCTAAACAATATGTTACATAAATCACAGCAAATAAAAGCAAATAAAGGAAAGGTGTTAACACAAAGTCCTGTAGGAAAATTAACAGTTTAATACAAGCAACCTAAACACTGATGTTCATGTGCTGGTGGTCTGAGGCATGAAGTGTTGGAGAAAAGATTTGGAGAAATTGATATGGTTTTAAAGCAAGAGAAGAAGGAAAGTATATATGGCATTTAAAATAAGAACTGTGTCATAAGTATCTTCAAGTATTTAACTCAAAGTCACGAACAGCTGAAGTTGATTTTTTTTAAAATAAAGAACATAATTGAAGATTAAAATAAAATTAGTGCTTATCAGAAAAAGCAAAATCATATAATAATCATATAATAACGATGCAAACAAGAAACTAAAGGCAACCAGAAAAATCTGGCTTTCATAACAAAAATCATCAAGAGGAATAATTTTAATTGTAACTAGTGACCCATACTCAGGGAAAAAAAATCACAAAAATTAAATTCAAAACATATAAAGCATTGTTTTTCTCCTTCCTTTGTCTCTATTTTACACCAGCTTTACAATGTAGAATTTACAAGCATGAACACACCAAGGACCCAAAAGGACAAGTGCAAATAAACAGACTCTACACTATTTACATCACAATTTGCTAAAAATCTTTTGCTCATTTATCAATGCCTCGGCAGTCCAGAAGAGCTGCACAGGTCAACACTAAACAGGAAAGATGATGCTTTTCCCTAAACTGTCTGATACAGCTGTGGCAGGCAGACCTGACTGGCTGAATGCAGGCTGCACCTAACTGATTCCTGATTCCAGTTCCAGGTGGGTTACTAGAGTCTCACAACTTCCTTACCCTGCCAAATCAGCGTCAAATGAGCAAGTCTAAATTCTGTCCTAGAGTCCCTGGAGTTTCAGAAAACTTAAAACAATATCTTCACTTTCATCTGAATACATGACAGCAAAATTGAAATGTACACAACACATGGCTGAGGTCCCCAGTAGTGATCACTCGGCAGTACGAGTGCATCAGGGCTGAGTATTCAGACCCCACATTCCCAAGCAGCTCGGCTGAATGTGTACTGAAAGGCTAAATGCTTGCAGTTGTTTTCTGTAATATGCAAAGGCCAGTTGGCTAGCATGTGGAACAGTTAAGCCTTTATTGTTGCTAGACTTAACATTTTCAGCAAGGTTGAATAAAGCCATTATCAGTGAGACTTCCATCTGTTGTTTCAGGAATATAGCATGGGGCTTTCTAAGCAAATGCAGAGACCTTTGCGCATTACTGAGGCTGAGCCCAAAACAAAGGTACCACAAACACTTAAGAACATGCAGAATTAAGGGTCTTGTCTGCTTCTGTACCAATTGTTCACAGCAACCTGTCTCCATAGATTTTCATGCAATCCCAGCTAGGAGGTAGATGACTTTATTTCCATAAAAAAATACCCCTTGAAGATACAAATCAGTACATCTGGTCACCAAGAAAGTATATTTCACTACTGAGATAAATACTTCAGGGGAGAATAATAGCAGCTGCTTTTACCTGATACTGAACACTGCTTATTTATTTAAAATATAATTATAACTATGTCTTTATATTGTAGTATTCCCAATTATTACAATCCAGACTACAGTATAACAGCACTGCATGCTGTAGAAATAAAGAAAAAAAAAATTACTTTTCCCTCAGATTCGTAGAATTCAGTACTGGAGTAACAAAAAAAAAGGACAGAGTGATGAAGATCATCCTATAAGAACTAGAAAAATAGAAAATTTTGTTATAAACATTTTAAAGCATTATTAGTAAATAGCCCTTAGATTTTATTTCCCTACTTTTCTCCTCAAAGTAATTGCTATTATTTTCCTTCAGACATAGCTGAGGTGAGGCAAGTCTTACTGTTGAGTTCAGGTAATGTGTCATGGTTCATTCGGATGGTTTGGATTTTCTTATCTGATTTCACCATCACTGTGTTACTCATGCAGATTCAATGAAAAAATCAGATAGCCCGTTCAGGGTGGGGTTGCTTACACCTCTTTCACTTCTTCCATAATGATTTGCTCTTCCACAGTTGAAGACTCCCTAACTCCATAAAAAGTACACGTTTCAGCTGGGAAATGTGTGGGAGGTGGCCAAATGTTCAACTTTGTTTTACGGCTTGCTGGGAAAAAAAAGATTTGCAGTGGTGAAGCTGCTAATTTTGTCAGACAGAAATGCTCTTCAATGAATCAATGTCCTTACATAATACTGACCTTAAAGCATCTGAAGAGCAGTTTCTTTTAAGCTTTCTTTTTGGAATTCATTACAGTTATTGCAGGTGGTCTGTGACATGATCAATCATCTGTTTCAGAAATAGGTGAGCTTAGCAAATATTTCCTACTATTCTATTATACTGAGGAGTTTGGCTCAATCATCCTGATGGGTTCCTTCCAACTCAATATATTCTATCTTCTTGTCTTGGTCATATGGGTTCTCTAGTTTAAAAGCATTTGCTGCTCCTCACCTTTGATATTAAATGCCCTTTGGTATAAAAAAACATAATATTGGGTCAGGCAATTTGCTTGGGTTTTAACAGATGTTTTAAAACATGAACACTTTAAAATAAAGTATTAAGATAAACATTTATAAAACTAAATTATTTCAAAAACATATCTGTATAACACCGCATCAGATGTACTCATTACTTAAACACATACACACACATAGATATCTGACTTCACTTTTAGAAATTGTGATGGAAAATTTTACTATGTAAATCTAAGAAGGGAAACTGACAATATTTGGATCCAAATTTTGATATTTCCTAAGGAGCAAAATCACATGAAAAAAATCATGCCTCTTAGCATTTTATGCCAAGAGGTCTGTGTTTACTCTCAAAACGTGTCCTTGAAGTTGTAATTCATTCTGCATTTTCTCTAACATTAAGTGGAACAACCGCACTGGAATCCATCACATCTTATGCAAACTGCAGCAGTGAGAGAGGAATGATCATATTCAGGCAAATTATCCTTTAGCCCATGTACAAGGAAATCAGAGAGAGAGAGACAAAAAAAAAAAAGTGGAATAATCCATTTACTCTCAGACAGGAAAACATACGGTAAGTTCTTTTTATTTATGTGCCTCAAATTGGCCTTAAAAATGCCCATCTATACATACTTTACAATACATACTTTCTTTATAAAAACAAACAATCTATGAGTACAGTTATTGGTGGCAAATGCTTCCAAAAATTTTGCCAAGTCACCACCCAAGACAAAATGCCATTCTCTCCTCAAGCTCATGTAAAACCAAATGCAAGCTGCACACCATTCCTGTGGTCCGCAAAAACAAGACAGAATGCAAAACAAAAGACTGTGTTACAAAAGAATGAGAAAAATTATGGTTAGGCTTACAAGAGGCTTGATAATATAGTTGGTGCAGAGCAGAAAATCCTGTTTTTTCTAGAGCTTTCTGCAGTACTTGTTAATGGGCTGGTCTGTTTTTTGGCCTGGATTTTGTTATTTTTTTAGGACACCTATGTGTAGTTAAAGCACACAGAGAGGCACATGCATGGGAAGAGCATCCTTTTGGTTCCCTCTCCTGTAACCTGCAGCCTCTGCTTTCCATCTACTCTACCTTGTTACAGACTGGTCACACCTTATTTCACTCTTTTAAGTTTCAAGGTCTGTGCAGTCTCATGCCTTTCACAGACAGGAAGAAGTTAATAGATGAGACAATTAAAACAGTGTGACTTAAAATAACGAGGCAAGTTCATATGAACCGCAAAGTGTGGTTGAAGTGTTGTTGCTACGGAGGTGCAGCTATAACCAAGCTGTTAGTGGGTACTGGGCTCCTAGAATACAGAAATCTAGCTTTTAAAGAGAGAAAAAAAAAAATGTATGGCTGTTCTTTTGTTTACTTGGGTGCCTAATGGAAGGAAAGGCAGAAAGATTGAAATAAGCATATGGTGGGTGTTGGATACTGTGAGAAGTGATTTCCCTTAATTTTCTGCAACTGCATCTCCCATTCTGTGACAAAGCTGCAAATCACTGGCAATAGAGGGAAAAAAATCCAACATTTGCCACTTTTTAATTATTTTAGGTCAACTTTAGGAAATGAGAGTATTAGAAAAAAACAGAGACTAACATTTTGATCATCTTGCAGCAGAATCATAAAAGTATTGACTGTCTTAACTATACAAAAAATGAGATTGACTGCTACATAGAGTTTAGTGCAATTCCAAATCAGTACTAACTGTCATTTTCACCAAAATATTTTCATCTTCTCCTATTTTGTGGGGTTTTTTTCATTTTCACTTGCTGAGTTTGGTTTACTGCACAAGTTGAAAGGCCTAATTAGAAACAAGGCTCCAGGACGGCAGTGCCCACCCAAACACACATTTCTCTCCTAAGAACACAATCAGAAATAAAATATTGCAAATAGACGTGGCAGATAATAGGGAAAGCAGGAAAGAAAAACACAGCTGTTATTCTAAGACTCAGTAAGCAATTGCATTGCCCAGTTCAGTAAATGAAAGCCTTTATTTTCCTTTTAAATTAAATATCTTTAAGAGCTATTTTTGAATGTTCTATCTCTCACTGCTTGATATACTCTCTCCCATAATCTCCTTCACTCCCGACTTGGAAAATACAACCCAAGTGTTATTTAAAGAAATGTGTGAAGTAGAAAAAGCAACAGGATATTTATGACAGCTGGATTTTGAATAGATGAAAGGAGGGAGGAATGCAGAAGCCACAACAAAAACCCTTCAGTAGGCTGGGGTCCAATACACTTCAGCCTACAGTAACTGAATAATTTCTGCAAATTCCTTACCTAGAGATGAATGTGCTTCTTGATAGTTACACATGATATAAAGTAGAATTATTAGTCGCTAGCATCAATATCATCAGTGATCTTAGATGGGATTATTTACAGAATAAAACATTAGGCCACTGCTCGGGAACTGGCTTGGCATTGGAGAGCAGACAGTGAACTTTTGTATATTTTTTTATAGTTATTATTATTTTTCTTTCCTTTTCTGTCCCATGAAAGTGCACCCATCTCAGCCTGTGAGTTTTACCCTTTTGCTGATTCTCTTCCCCATTCCACTGGGGGCAGTGACCAAGTGGTGATGTGGTGTTTTAGCTTCATGACCGACTCAAACCGATGGCAGAATCCTTTGTCTCTTCTTTAACCACAGAATACTATGTAGACACCTTTTGGGATGTTCAGGCAAATTGCACCCTGAGGTGCAAAAGGCCCGTAAAACCATCCTGTCAAAACTTCTATACTAGTAAGATAATTCTTTGACACAGAAATTGTTGAATCTTTATTCTCAAGCAAGTATTATTTCACTAGCAATTAGCAACATCTGAAAAGGACCAGTGAAAATAATTTTATTCATAGATGATGAAAATATCCCAGGAACCTTACAGATGTGCTCCTTTGAGATTGTTTTATAAACATCTTAGTCCCTCTTGACAAGCATGTTGACTTTCTGGCAGGATCTCCTCCAACTGCAACAGAACTTCTTCACTGAGACTCTCCCATTTTTACAATTTTTTTTTTTTTTTTTTTAAACTTTGCCAGGCAGAAAGTTGTTTTGTAGCTAGGCTGCCTAGTTGCCATCTTGCTTAACAGTATTGAGAGCAAATAAACTCAAACCTTCTTAATCTCTCATGGCCTTTCTTCAGCACCTCATGCTTCAGGCTGAGTGCCACAGGCTTGTGGCAAGTTTTCTATTTGCTCATCTCAGAAAATGTTTCACTACACAGGCACTTGCTGAGCCTTGCAGTTCACACATGTTTTGGAGTCATTTAGTGTCACAGGGAGCAAGTTTGTTCTTGATGAAACATCTGTCCTGGGTAAGCTCCAGAACTGAGATACTGCATTATTCATTCAGACAGGGTTGATAATAATCCTGTAGTGACATTTGAAGCCTTGCAGGTCTATTTTCTACTTAGTTTGTACTTTAATCTCATATTGCCGTGGGTGGGGGCCTGGGAATCTTACCAGAATGTTGCTTTCTTAGTTTCCCATGCTCTGTTACAACGTGTAGGTTGTATTCAGCACACAGTTGGGAGTCACTCTTCAGCAACTCACTGACCATGTCACCTCTACAGAAGTGGATGAAGTCCTTTACTTCTATGCTGTGTATCGTGATTTGAGGCAACAGTCTCCTGATGCTCCCACCTCAGGCAGGATTTTTAAGAATTCTGCAGCATCAAGTACTAAACATATTTAGTTACCAGCCAGTTGATCAGGAGAAGCTACAAATTTTGTTAAAAATACCCTTGCACTTAACAAAAAGCTGTTTAATGCATTTTCCAACATCATTGGTTGAGATAATGACTTCCTGAATATTTGGGGAAAAATATTTTCAAATTAAACTGATTTTGAAAAAAGATTATTCTTGAACGAACGTGCAATTTTATTACCTAAATTAGTATAGTGAGTGTTACCAAAAGAAAGGAGATTTAAATTAGCTAATTGGCCAGCATGATTTAAAATGTAAAGATTTGGAATAAAATTAACAGCCAATAACTGCCCAAATCTCTTTACAAAAATGAACTCAACAGGAAAAATAGATCCCTTTAAAATGCGAGGAAATGTTTGCTGTGGCTTGATGTGTTTTAGTCTCTTCTCATTTATTCCAATCTTAGTGAATAAAAACTTATACAAAGGTACATCTAAAGAAAATGCATTTTATTCTGAGACATGGAACTGAAATAAATACCAACCACTAAACTAAGACATTTGAAAAATCCAGGTTAACATGTAGAATTTAAAGGGAATAGAAAATTTTACTTCTGGGAGAAACATATAATTCATTGAAAATCAGGACAACTATGCAGAACATAATTTCCAGGGAAGCCTCATTAGTACTTTTTTCCAAACTACCTCTTTATATCACAAACATAAGAGCCAACATATTTTTTTTTTAATTTTAAATGTGAAAGCATGCTGGGGAAAGACATGTCCTGATCTTAGACATGGACACAGGTGGTTTTGCTTTCCTTCTCAAGTATATATACATAAAGATTAGAACACAAACTAATAATAGTACCAGTATAGCTGAGGTTCTCTGTAATATTCTAGACAGCCAGATTTGTTTATTGGAGGAAATAAGGGCAGTATTTAAAGCCAAACACATCCTTAATACATAGATTTTGAAGTCAGTGTCATCTGATGCTGCCACCAAGTAACTCATGAAACCTCAAAAACTTTTGCTTGGTTATAGCTAGTTTCCTTGAAATGTGAGGTGCTGAAGACATGGAGTTTTGTAACTGAGAAGAGGTTGTCCTGACTATGAGCAAACTATTAGGTGAAAGAAAAAAAATTTTTTTTCAATTTCTGCTGGAGTTTGTTGCAACTCATTGAAAAGCAGAACACAACTTTAATAAAACAGTATGAATATTCAAATAGTATGAGTTATCTGGTCAACAAAAAATCATTCACATAGTTTCCTGGACTAAAGGCAGTATTCTTGAGGACAGAGCAAGCTAAATGCAGCTTCATGTTGTTAATTCTCATCTAAAGACATATTAGACCTGGTGCTGCACTTGAAGAACAATGTGTTTAACTGAATATGTTTCGGCCTTTCAAAATATAGATTTTCTATCAATGTTCTGTATTTCCTCAGTGTACAACTCAGCTCCTGTATTCTTTTACCTTAAGCTTTTACAGAGCACGTATAAAGTCATCCTTTGTACTGGAACCAGACCAGATCTATTGAACAGTAATTATTCTCTGACTACCAATATGGCAGTCTGTTGAATGAACAACTTGAGGTGAACTGGACTGTCAGCTACCAACAGCTGCTTCAGACACAGCAACTCCACAGCTTTGTAAGATGTTGGTATTGTGGATTTATAGAACAGATTCACAATGAAGACATTTCTAATTGTCAAGTTTAACTCTGTGTGGAAGGCTGTAATCATTTAATAAATAGTCCTATATTTATTGGCATTCACTCTTACTGTTTGGTAGACTCTGAGAGAGAAAAGCAGTGTAAGACATGGGTGTCTCAGACAGCAGACTGACTACTACGAGCAGAGCCTCAGAAAGCTGGGACTGTTCAGCCTGTGGAAGGAAGAGAAGGGTTGGAGGGATCCTTAATCCATAAATACTCAATGGAAAGGGATGAAGAAGACTTCATCAGAAGATGGGAGGGAACTCACCAGTTCCCTGGGAAGGATAAGAGTCAATTGGCATAAACAAAAAGACAAGAAAATCCACGCGAACATAAGGAAACACATTTTCATTGTCAGAGTGGTCCAACACCTGAGCAGGTTGCTCAGGGAGGTCATGAATTCTCCATCCTTGGAGATACTCAAAGCTCACCTTGCCTTGGTTTTGGGCAGCTGGCTCAGGGTGGCCCTGCCTGGGCAGGGGGTTGGACTGGATGATCTCCTGAGGTCCTGCCAAGCAAAGTCACTGAGACTAGGTGTGACTAGGGAAGGAATGCTTTCTCCCCAGATAAGCACTCCTGCAAAATATTTATGCTAAGACACAATTCAAAGCAACTAACTGATCATATACGAAGAATGTTCCCGAAATGGTGGCTCAAAAGGTGCGTCGAAAAATTTTTAATTGTCTGGTTTCTGTCAATTTCTCTATGTGCGTCTCACGAGGCCCCGTGAGAGGGCTGCTGTTCCTGAGGGGGCACAGCACGGCGCTGCGGGCCGGGAGCCTCCCACGGCAGCCCCGCAGCGCGGAGTGAGTCCCCTCGGGCAGGGCATTCCCCTCACGGGGCCGCGGAGCTGCCCGCGCCGCCTTTCCGCACCCCGCGCCCGTGCCAGGCCGGGCAGCCCGGCCCTCCCCGGGGGAGGCGGGGCAGCCCGCAGCCCGCATCCTCCTGCGGGAGCGAGGGCGCGAAGCCGCAGCAGCGTCGGCAGGAAGAAGCGCCGCTCTCCTCCCCGCTCTGCTCTGCTCCCCGCCGCTTCTCTCCTCTCCCTCCCCTCTGCTCNGGGATGCTGGCCCCAAGGGGCACCGCTCCGCCCGCTCACCTGAACGAAATCCAACAGCCTGTCAGCGGTAAATTCTGTTCTGCAAGTGTACCAGCTTGAGACCAAATTCAGATTCCTTTTATATAACGAGTTTTCTGTTAACCGCCCACCACAGTCCGTTTTTTTTTTTTTTTTCCTGAAAGCACGCAGTGTATTCTAGCATCTTTCAAAATGGGTACCTGGAAAAGGAACCATTTATTTTAATAACTTGCAGCAAATTACGAGTTGTTATCAAATTATTATTATTAGCTTTTTCAAATGGGAGAAAAACTGTTACGTGTATGTTGCGTTTTTTCTCTTCATGAGTTTTTTAAAAAAATAAAAAGCAGAACCATGGATGCACATGTTTGTATGTGTTTAGAATCTGGGCGATTGACAGAATGTAATCCCCCAGGTTGTTTGAGTGACCAGTATAAGATAAATTAGGCACTAGTGTTGGAACTGACTCGTCTTGTGCCCACTTGGATGTCTGCAGGACTAGAACCATAGGTAATTGCATCAAGTCCCTACCACTGCAAAGCTGTCTACTGTGAGTTTTATCAAGGTAAAAACTGCTGGTACTTGNTCTCTTTTTTTTCTCTTCGGGGTGAGCAGCGAGAGCCGGCGTGCGGTGTCCCCCCGCAGCCTCATCGCTGGGCCCCGCTGGCGCTCCCCATGCCCGTGTGGTGCTGCCGCTGCTCCCTGGCCGGTCACTTCAGGTGAGGCAGCGGTGGGGCGGCGCGGGAGCCGGGCCGCGGGGCGGCGGGCGGGGGNGCAAATTACGAGTTGTTATCAAATTATTATTATTAGCTTTTTCAAATGGGAGAAAAACTGTTACGTGTATGTTGCGTTTTTTCTCTTCATGAGTTTTTTAAAAAAATAAAAAGCAGAACCATGGATGCACATGTTTGTATGTGTTTAGAATCTGGGCGATTGACAGAATGTAATCCCCCAGGTTGTTTGAGTGACCAGTATAAGATAAATTAGGCACTAGTGTTGGAACTGACTCGTCTTGTGCCCACTTGGATGTCTGCAGGACTAGAACCATAGGTAATTGCATCAAGTCCCTACCACTGCAAAGCTGTCTACTGTGAGTTTTATCAAGGTAAAAACTGCTGGTACTTGGTGGTTTTCAGTGTTGTTCAGAGGTTAGGAAGGTGGTGGCCCCTAACTTCAGATCTTGCTTGGTTCTGGTATGATGTTTTTGCAAAGGGAGAACGTGCTGCTGACAACAGTCCTTCGTATGCACTGCATTTTGTGTGCAGGTGTTCCTGTGCAAAGAACAAGAAACTGCACATAGTGTGCTGATGTTCATGTGCAAAATCACCAGTTTGGTAGTTTGTGATACACTGATTTACACAGAACCAACATTTTTATTGTTAGAAGATTCTTTTGAAACCTACAGCATAGTGCATATATCTCTTAAAAGAAGTTTTGAAATGTTTCTTTTGGTTTTATGTTCCATCAAGCACAGTGAGTATAATACAGCCACATTAAAGCATGCATGCTCCCCTTAAGCCTGTCTTTTGCAAAACATAAGATAGTATTGCCTTAGTCAACTTTGAGCAAAGGCTGGAAAATAAAACAGTCTACCTGCTCTGTTCTAAAAGCAGAGGTGAAAAAATCAGTATGATAATTAGATATCCTCTCTCTGACTCTTCATCTAACTCATGCGGTTTGGGTGTTAGGTGTCTGCAAGAGCTAATGCATAACTAATCAAACAGTAAGCAAGTAATTTGTTTTGGGGTTTTTTTTCTGTTGTACTGCAGGAAATAGTGATACATTTATTTTTATTTCCAAAAGAAATGTAACCTCAAAATAGCTCCGCACCTTTTTTAACAATGCCATTTGAGAGATGTGTTACAGAATGTGCTACTGCTGTTGTTACTGTCCGGCTCTGTCTCCAGTTTACTTCAGCCTTCCCCATTGAGGAAAGGCTTTTGAAACAGAATCTTGGGTGCTGTGGGAGTTGAGGCAGTACATAGTGTACGTGGCTTCTTGAAGGCCCTGGGAATTGGATCAGCATCTTACAGTTTTGATCCTGTGAAAATAATTGTTGAAACGCTAGAATAGCTTTAAGATACACCAAATCTTAGGAAATAGATAAGAGTACTTATATTTATTATTGATAATTAACCATGTTTATAAAGAGAAAAGTTTTTAGAATTTTTTCTAAAAAAAATCCCCCTGTTGATATTTTTAATTAAAAATTGGTTGTCCTTACTTTACAGAAGACTTGACAAAATAACTGCAATAACAAACTATTTTTGACTCTATCTTTCTAGCTAGACTGATAGTTTGTGTGCTTCTTCAATGACCTGGAAAGGTTTCAGAAAGGACTCCTAAATAATTAAACAGAAAACATTGTAAGACAAGTCTTTGTATTCTAGAAGCACATCTAGACAGTGAAAGTTACAAGAGAAACTTCAGTGTATTCTTTAGAGAAAGAGCTGAGAAATCTAGGAGAACAGTTAGTAGTGAAAGCAGTCTGCTGTGCAGGAGCTGACCTGACTACATGGCAATTCCTTCTGTAAAAACTGTTAACAGTGGTAAGATGGGTTGTGTGCAGGCCTTAAAGGGATCACTTCACAAGGATCCATCCTCACACCACTGCCAGCTTTAACCAGCCTCACTTCTCTCCAAATGGAAATTTGTTGAGGTGAAGTCCTGTGTGCTGCTCAGCCAGCAGGAAGGGATATGAACGCTGCTGTTGTACCTTAGCTGCTCCTTCAGGCTTTGTCTGGCCTTAATGTTGTTAATTGGCTAGGCACTGTATATCTCCTCATTTGATAAGGATAATGAGGAATGAGTTCTACTGTGTGTGGGATCAAAATAATGCTTGTGGTTATACTTTGGCTTTGTATAAACTGAGATTAGAAATCTGCACTTCTACAGAGCCATCTGTGCCTTTTTGTTATCCTTCTGTAGACTTGCTAGGAGAAAGTGGACTTTTTAAAAAATCTTCTGTTAGAAAAGCTGTGCTGAAGAGTAAAATTGTGTAGATTGGATAAAACATATCTGTTTTGGTCTCAATTTTGCCAGTTTCGTAGCTCTTAAAGTAAAACATCAAAAGCAACTATTTTTTAAGAGACTGTTCTGACAACAGTTCACTGTTTCATTTTAGTTTTCTCCCATCTGTCCTTCTTAATTAGAACTTACAGCGGCACTGAAACCGAAGGACAGCTTTTGAATTCCTTTGTTCAGTACTTTGGTGACAGCCTTGGGAGGAAGATTAAAAGAATGCCTTTAATTGAAGAAACTGTTCTACCTGGGGACTCCCTTCTTACTCTGCCTGTAGTAATAATAGGTGAGTTTTTTCACTTTTAAAAAGATTCACTGTCACTGCCATTGCCTTTATAGACCTGCTGCATGAAATAATTTATCATTAAATAACTAATGCTTAGGACCCTTACAGTGAAGCTGTTTATTAGAGTGATAACAGTTGTTCTAATTAACAACAGTAGTATTATATTGTATTAAGGGACTTGTTTGAGTATATTTGAATTCAAATTGTGCTTTGCAAAGATGAGCTGCATTATTTAGCTGCAGATTGGGAGTATTAACGGAAGAGTTGTATTGATTCTAGTGTTGATAACATAGGGTTTGATTAATGTGATATGTCTGTTTCTGTATGCATGGAGGTTGTCGATGTAGATCAGTAGAAATCGGTGGGGTCATGTGGGAGAGTGAGAAGCATAGTGTAAAGTGTATGCTCTGTGTTGGTTAGGTGCTAATCTCTCATTAATTGCCTTTTTCTCTTTGCATCTATCACTAATGTCTAAATATTCTCTCATCTTTTCCAAAATGAATCCAACTCAGGCTAGTTTAAAATAATAAACTGTAGTCTTGACTTAAAGGCTTGTACTTGTGAAATGACAGGATAATAGAGGGAGGAGGCTCCATAGGTATACAACTTAATTGAGAGTGCCAGCATAATGTGTATTGGGCCAAGGTTTTTCAACAACAGCTGGTCACCAGCTCATTATTGCCATGACTTCATGAGAGGATAAAGAAAAGATTTGAAGTAAAGAAGGTTTTCAATAATCTAGTCCAAAGCTGTTGGGACTAAAGCAAGTACCTACCTGCAAACAGGCAGAGATCTTGGAGATTGCTATTGCAACCTAATTGTGTTCACAGTAAGTCCCCACAACTTTGAAAAACTGGTGTTTGTACAGTGCCTGTTCTCAAAGCTCTTTTTATGATAGTTTAAAATAGTGCTCGTGTAGCAGACTGACGTGTATGTGACAGACGTGAATCATTTGATGAGGTCACAGTCAAAGGGAGCGGTGTCCTGGCATTTTGTCAGCCTTAGTATAGGTTTGTCATACGGTTTATGACTCAGTTTCCACTGTTTAGTTTTGCAAATATGTGTTATGCAAATACTTGTGCTCAATACTTACTTTGTCTAGAGCAGCTTTCTAGGTGCTGGCACCAAACACAGCTGCCTTGACCACTTCATCATCCAAATGCTTCTTCACAGATGTATTTGAGACATCTTGCAAGCTGATCTTCTCCATTGAGAGCCTATTATCACTGAGGAGCCTTCAAAGGGATCTAAAATGATTTGATAATGTAGTAGAGGAGTATGAAAATAGTTGTCATCCCTCCCTTACTCCCCATATATAAACACACTCTCTACTGGTTTAATAACTTATGTGCAGTAACTGTGTTGGGAAGAAACAGATACATTCCATTGGGGTTGAACAATTTCATGCTGGAACTCTTTAAGTTTAGAGCATGTTCTGTGCTAAACATTTTCATCTTCTGCACTATTTTTGATCATTACTATGTAGAATGTTGTCACTTCTCATCCAAATAACAAGGCTGTGTCCTGGGTTGTAGTAT
>VXBB01014401.1:4784-20941 GCA_013399915.1 Illadopsis cleaveri
GGGGGTTTTTTGTGTGGGTTTTTTTGTTTGTTTGGGGTGTTTTTTTGTTTTTTTGTTTTTTCCCATCACTGCTGGAGGACAGGATGACACTCCCAAGCTGCCAGAAGCCGAGGCAGTGCCAGGCTGAGCAGCTGCAGATAATCCAGCCTCGCTCAGGACATGGGATGTGGGAGACCACGGGGCACTGCTGGAGGCGGCTTTGCCTGGCACCACCTGCTCCCTCTCTCTGCCTTTCTTTTTGGGGGCAGCCAGAACATCATCATTCTCCCCCAGCACCGGTTCTGACTCACTTCCCTCCCTTCTGAGGGGAAGGAGACGGCATCCTGCACTTCATCAACTCTGTCAGTCATTAATTCTCCAGGCTGAGACAGATGGGGAGAGGGAGCTGCTGCAGCCGTGCCCGGCGGGCTTCTCCTACAGCACACTGCTACAAATTTTAACCTTCACACGGCTGGGCTCAGAGTAATTTCTGGGAAGGGCATCATAAAAAACCCTGCCTGAAGGTTGCAGAGTCAAGACAGAGTTTGAGAAGATGGGTTGATAACCATAAAAAAAAGTGTTGCTCTTCCACACAGCCTCATCTTCCCCTTGGTCACATCCTATGGCCACAACCTGGCCATAAAAAGCACTGTCACCTGTGGCCTGTCTTTGTCAACAGTTTAATTAATATTATCTAAGCATGCAGCTGGTTGTGGTGTTGAGGTAGCTGGATAATAATAAACGCATAGATATAAAATATTATATATATTTAATATATTTTCCCCACAAGTATTAATGTGCCTCATAGTGAACCTGGCTTTCAGCGTTAAAAAGGTAAAAAAATCTTCCCAAGCTGGGGAGCTGAACAGTCCACTGACGGTTTTGCCACCCTTGGAGTGATATTTGGCCCATTATGAGATTTATGGGCCTGTGAAGAAGACATCTGGAAAGATCTCTGGGATAAACAGTTGCCATGGAGACAGAGAAAGTAGAAATTTTTTCAGATAGTCTTTTTGGTAATTTGGAGTCTGCATTCCTTTGAAAATGGAGACAGGATTTAATGGCATGGAAGGAGATGAAGAGAAAATTTAACAGCAGGTCTCTTGAGCCTTGAGGATTCACAATAATAAATTCATGGCTGCAAATCTTTTCTGTCTCAAAAGAAAAGAATGATAACATCTTTCTTTGATTTGTTCCTTTCTAACTAACCTCAAAACAGCACTGGAGTGGGATCAAAATGGGACATGAACCTTGAAATAGTCTCTGAGTCTGAGTCTTAAAAAAATCCCAACACAGGAGAACAGGATTTTCAATGGAAATTATTCAGCAAAGTCTGAAGTTAATAATTGCCTAGTGAATAACATTTGTCAGGAATTTTGACTTGTTTCTAAAAGGATAAATAGATAAAGAAAACAGGCCTGCAATGAACAACTCAAAAGAGCAACTAACCTCAAGTCTATATGATTGATAATTTCAGAAATTAAACTAAATTAAAATATTTTAAATTAAATTAAATTGTGATACACATATATTAAGATCCCTCAAAAGGATTTACAAATTATTATTCTATCTGTTTCAGGGTAACTCTGGGCGTAAGAAGATTTTCTGCTCTTTTTTACAGCTGAAAAACAAAACCAAACAAACCACAACTAATGGCGACACTGAAATCCAAATAGGTCTCCAGAGCTAGAATTGTAAAATCAAGCTGCCCCTTCATGTTCTGACTCCTGCTCCCCACCTTCTTGCTTTCCTGGTGCTTATAAATAGAATTATCTCTGTGGAAAATGTAGGAGAAGATAACTGATAACCAATCTTGGGTCAAATTCACTCCTGATGTAACCAGAGTGACGGCAGTGGGGACACTCCTGAGAGGCATTTATTCCTTGTTCACTCCTTCAAACCTTTGGAGGATGAGGAATGACTGAATTAAATAATCTCATTTCTTCCAGCGTGCAAAATTCCATAATCTGTCCTGGAAATTGTTCTAGTGGTGAGTCAAACAATTCCGTATCAGAGCTCGTGGGACCTCATGGTCTAGTGGAGGAAACAAAGGAAATAAATGGATTATCAACAGCCAGTCCAGTCCCCTGTGAAGGGGGATGTGCACATGCTGCATTTCATGCTCCTGAGCAGGAACAAAATGTTAGTTTAACAAAGTCTGTCTCCTCTTCCACATTGAACTTTTCTGAGTGCCCACAACGTATTCAGAGAGTGGAAAAAAAAAACCAAACCACTGCAAATTCAGTGTGATCCAGCCTCACTAGGGCTACTGGAAATTACATGGACAGCATAGAAGATGGCAGAAGAATTTCTGATGTTTAGGTCCAAGGAACACTTTGGCCCAGAAAACCACTGGAAAACCCAAAATTACAGTTGTGTTAATGCAAAACCTGAATAAATAAAGACAAGATAATCCCTCTTTACTGGTCTTTGGGCCAGCAGAAGTGTGATGGGTCTGGCTTTCTTGGTCTAAAGGCTGGCAGGATACACAAAGAATTGGGAAGGGGCTGCCAAGAGGACTTGACAATTTATTTTCAATTTACAGGAGCAATAACATCAAGAACATACAGAGACGTGGATCAAGCCTTCAACAGTGCTGGCTTAGTCCCTACCTCCATAAAATACATTGATGGAATCATTGAAAGAAGTACTTTGGAAAGAATGTGGATTTTAACAATATTTGTGGGGTAAAAAAAGTCTGTGCATCCTCAATTTCTTATGGCTTACTCCTGTAAATAAATAGTCAATTCCAAAAGAGCTAATTAGTTTGTTCATGTCTAAAGCTGCCATAAGTCAGAGATTAACTGATTTAGAAAATATAGACATGGGTTAAAAAAGAAATATGAAAATTAGGCAAGTATATTATTATTCCTTCTCCCCCTCCTTCTATTAGAAAGAGTTAAAGATTGAGTAGGAAGGAAATTGTTCTGTAGTCTTTCTCACACATATGTGTGGGCAGGTAATTACCCTCCCATATTAAGCAATAAATACCTATGAAAACTTGCATACATCTAATCAATATTTTTAAAATTGGAATATGGAACCATTATGGAAAAATGGAAAATAATCCTAAAGGGACCTGTGCAGTTCACAGATCTCCACAAGGAGATCCTTCCTTGCACCCAGGCAAAATAAACCCATAACTAAAGCATCTAAAAGGAATCTGGGGAGTTCTCATTGTCTGTGACATTTTTATTAGCTGGACAAAGCATGAAAAAAAAAATGTATTACAGGGTACAATTCTGTGTGCTCCAGTTACAAAGAACCAGAAACATCTTGATGCTTCAGCCACTTGAGAATTTTTGACTTGCAGTGATGGCAATATCTTCAGTGTCATATATAAAGACAAGAATAATTTTTTTCCTCATATTCTACAAATGAACACGTTGTGTTATTTAGCAGATTTAAAATTAAATCCTGATGTAAACCTCAGTTAGATATAAGGTTTTATAGCTGTAGGTGTGTATTAAAGCAGGTATAGAGTACAGGTTCATATTTATATTTATCTTCAGGTAGATTACTCTGAGCACAGTCTATTGAGATACAGGTAGAAGAGAAATTAGGAAGCACACAAAATCCACTCAGTTTATAACCCAAGTGAGAAATCTTATTAATGTGAGCAGGAATGCTCAGCTGCTGTAGCCACAGCACTGGAAAATCTCTTTATCAGTTCTCAATCCAGTGGAATAATGAGAAACAGATCAGTGATTCTGGTCTGTCCTGCATGAAGACAATTATGAAATAGTTTTGCTGACTGGGAGCACTCTGTTCAATCCTGTTCAGGATTATTCAGTTGTGATAACACTGGGTTCTGGTGTGGGCAGTTTGCAGGTTAGCTGAGAAGGGGTGGAATTACATTAATCAATAGTTTTCATGGCCAAAAACCTGAAGCAGACTCAAGTCCTTTCCTGTCTTGGGAAAAAGGATGAGGCACATTCTTAAAATACCCCCAACAATCCTTCAGAGCATTTTATGAATTGTGTTCATTACTTCAATTTGGCTTCACTCTTGGCATATGGCTTGGGCACACTCATTGCACACTCTAATAATTGTTTTTCTCCTCTAAAGCATTTCCTTGTGCATTGACTTCTGTATCCAGTAATTTTTTTTCAGCCAGGCCCTGGCTGGTCACTCAGTGATGGATCCATCCAGCCTTGCCTTTTGTTTGGGTTGTGATTTGCACTTGTGTTGTTCCACTCTGCTCCCTTCGATTTGTGGTGGGGGTTTTTTTGTTGTTGTTGTTTTTTTGTTTTGTTTTTTTCTGCAAAGGGACACAAACCAATCGATCCCAGCAGCTGTGGGAGCAGGAAATGTATGGCTTGATTACCAAAAGTGCAAGCTGCTATGGAAGTCTGAAATGGCTTTTAGGGTAATCAGAAAGGCAAGGAAAAGGATCAATAAGAAAAGCATCAGCAGGTGCTCGTCCTCAAGACTCAACTATCTGCTCTTGAAGGGTGAAAATGAGGCTGTTAAACCATTGTCCAATTATTTCCATAAGGTTCCCATTTTTATAAGGCTCCCATCAAGGTTCACCAAAAAAACAAACAAACAAAAAAGCCCCAAAACCAAACCAAAACAAACAAACAAAAAACCCCAAACAAACAAACAAAAAAACCCACAAAAAACCAAACAAAACCCAAAAAACCAAAACAACAAAATCTCCAACCAAACAAAGAAAACCCCCAAACGGCCCCAAACAACCCAATAACCAAAACACTAACCAGAAAAAGAAAATAATTTCTATTAACACTGAAAAAAAGAGGAGTTCCAGGACTGGGAAGTGAAACAGGCAGCTCAGCTCTCTGAGATTATGGATACGCCTTCAGTGGGACTCAGCTCGCTTATTAAGGCACCTTAATTTAGGATTTTTAATATGCAAACTGGATGTAAATCTGTGTCTATAACTCTACAAGGAGTCTTGGGAGACTCGCCAGCTAATTTAGCCAGTAATTTAGATGTCTAACATCCAGTGATGCAATTTTTCCCCAGAGGGGGCATTTTTTTCCCTAAATACGGAGCCCAGCACAGTTCCCTTCACTGAAACACATGCCAAAAAATGCCTGTTGGATTCAGTGGGAGTTGAGATGGGATTGAGAGCAGCAGAATTCCACCTGTCCTTGGTGCTGACAGCAGAACCCTTCCACTGCCAGCTAGGGATTGGCTGCTCTCATTTTGGTAAAAAAAAAAAATCTGTTTACTTAAGGAATCATCCAAATTTTAAAGATGCGACTTGTCAAAGATCTTTTCAAAAAACAAGCTGATCACAGCTATAAATATTTTATTAGCTGGGAAGTGAGGCTGTTGGCTGTCAAGCCGTTTCCACATGGCTTAAGGCTCAAAAATATTCAAGTTAAAACTAAAATTGCCTCTAAACTCCATGTTTACCATGTTGTGCAAGGGACAGGTAATTGCTTTGATTCATCTGTAAATAATTTATAAGTCATTATACATTCATTGAGCTGTCAAAATTGTGAGCCTTCATGGCATCATCCGGGAGCAAAATTCACAAAGGAAAAGAGGAGGAAAGAACATTTATTTTAACAGAACAATTTGAAGTCTTGTTGGCAAGTTTTCTAAATTCTATTCCTTTCCGACTATTTTGCAAGAATAACGGTTATTATTATCATGTATTGTATATATTATTATATAATGGTAATTATTATATTATTATATTTCTTTATTATATAAAGAAAACGGACTTCAACGTTCAACATTCCTGTTGACAGGAAAAGAAGGAAAATCAGATGACACATCAACAGGGCAGAAGGTCCTCTATCTTATTTCTGAAGTATCTTAAAATTAATATATTTCCTTAAAATAGGCTGGTCAAATCAACTTTTTTCCTCTCTTTTTTTAAATTTTTCTTTTTTTCTTACGAGAGCCTACATATCCACTTTAAGCAAACATCTTGCTTTCATCCAGCTAAAGTGAGATTAATTCCACCTTTAAACCCAAGAGTGACATTGCTAGAGAATTCCTGCACCACAGAATAGCTTGTTTCTGTGGTGGAACTCATGTTAGAAAATGAAATCTCAAGCTGGGAAGCAGAACAGCACAGGCCAAGTTACATTTGTTTTCTTGCACAGAATGCAAAATTCTCCTCTGTGGAAGGAAATATTGCAACATATTAAGTTTTATGACCCCCCCCAAACAAAATATGAGTTCTTTTTTCCCTTCGTTTCTCTTACAAAGGACTGGAAAAATCACGTGACAGAATTTTCCATTTGTACGCCCCTGTTCCCTCCTTTTCTTGTAAGGAATCTGGGGGAAGGGATTTCACATTTTTCATTCCCTGCCTTTTTTCAGGAGCAAATTACCACGTCCACTCTGAGCCAGCGGTGCTGGATAGCAGCTCACGGGCAAAGCCAAGGATCTCCCACCCTCATCCTCCTTTGAACAGAAAACAAAAAAAAAGAAAAAAAACCCAACCATCCAAACAAAAAAACAACCAAACAAACAAACCAAAAAAACCCCCAAAACCCAAACAAACAAACAAAAAACCCAATGATGATTGGACCCACAGTTCTTCCTCCCTTGTTCTTCCAGTGGTGGAAAAAGCCAAGAACTTTGTGGAAAAAAACCTAAAGCTTAGTAAGGGCTCAGAGGGTTGATATTTATGGAATGGTTTGGGTTAGAAATAACCTTAAGGACCATTTAATTCCAATTCCCCTGCCATGGGCACAGAACATATGAAAGTGACTTTGTGCAGCTGCTTTTGAGGGTAAATAGGGCCAAATTATCTCATTTTTGCCATACTGAGATAAGTATATACAGAGATTTTTCTACCACCTAGCAGACAGAGCAGTTAAAAACTTGTTACAGCACTGTAACTTGCTCGTCCATCTGAAGATGAATTAACTTACTGTGCTTCAGTTTTATTTTGCTGAGGAAAAATCAATATGCAAAGCCTGTCTGGAGTCCAAATTATTACACTTATTCAGCTGCATGTATTATTGAGTAGGCTGTTCCCTGTAATGAAGTTCTTGGCTTAAGTCTGTGAGGTATATTAAGAAGTAGTGGATGCAGCACAGAAGAAGCTGCAGCAAGAAATGAAATTGTGCAGTTGGGCAGTTTTAAGTACTGGCCATCTCTGTGAGAATATCACTGTGTGGTGAAATCTCATGAAAAAAAAAATTCATGGTAACAACAGGCTAAGAGGACTCGTGAGTCCTAGGTCTAATAAAATTTTATTCACAGCTAGAATTTTTCAAGTAATCCTAGAGTACAGGCAAGTAGAAAAAGGAGCGATTTGAAATAAGATGTCAGAATGTTCCTCCAGAAACCCAAGTGCTGGGGAAGAGGTGATTCTGAAGTGGGCACAGAAAAATCTTCCAATAGAAGTGATCAAAAGAAAGCCATTGAAGTTATCGACAGAACACCATTAGAATTTCTTCTAACCCTTCTTTGCTCCCATCACTTTTATTTTTCTCTCATCACTTTTATTTTTCTCCCATCAGTGGTCTAAGTACAGGCAACCATTCTCATGAACAAAGGAAGCAGCACCTGGCAAATTTGCTTTCCAGAGTGGGATTTAATGGACCTTTGCCAACATCTACATTTGAATGGCCCTCGAAGTTTTTGTGGGGACAGATAAGGAACAGGCAGCTCTGGAGAACATTGTCCTCACTGGAGAGCAGATGTTCCAAATGCATCCCATGAGTCACTCCCTCAAAAATCAGCTTTTGTCCTGGGACTGGGAAGGCAGCTTTGGGACAACAGCCAATCTGGAAACACCTAAGGCAGAAACCTCCAGTTCTGTGAGGAAAACTCACCAAATCCCAGAATATCCTGAGCTGGGACACACAAAGATCATGGAGTCCAGCTGCTGGCCCTGCCAGCTGTTGACAAACCAGTGTCACACAGACTCTGCTGCAGTGACTCAGCTCCTTTTCCTGCTCCTGCCCAACAAAAGCCAGAAGGAACAGGGATCCTGATTGTCATCCCCAGAAAAAGGGAACATCATTACAAATGGAGAGCTATTGCAGGGCACAGATCAAGGGAATGGGCAGATATTACAGATTTCCCATCACACCAGGGGCACAAACATGCCCTTAACACAGCCCAGAGTCCTAATTTCAGTTTGCATTGGTGAATCCTGTTATGTTCACTGGCCATATTTAATGAATTATTTAGCTGCAAAAGCCCAAAGCTGAAAAATTAAGGAAAGGACCAAAAACTGTATTTTGTCGATATTGACGTTTATATCAGCACCTTTTACATCCTTCTAGGCTTTTATAAGCTCAAGCAGGGATCATAAATTTTTGCTGCACTGTCCTTTATTTCTGAACTGTCCTTTCCTTGCCATCGGGTAATTTGACTAAAACAACCAAATTTCCTGGATGTGGTGTGCAGTAATCCTGTGTTTTCTCTGTTACAAACAACAAGTGCTCAGAATTATTGACTTTAGTAACCTTTTTGGGTTTTTTTCTTTGTGTCTACAATCAATGCATTTTTTCATAGCTTGGTTAACATCCTCCAGCAAACAAAACTGTCTTCTTCTGTTGTTTGTTTTTTTTTTTTTGTTTTGTTTTGTTTTGTTTGTTTGTTTGTGGTTTGTTTTGTTTTGTTTTGTTTTTAGGATTTTCTTAGGAAGAGTGACTGCTTCTCTGGAAATGTCTCTCTCTTTTCACTGAGATTCAGAGAATCATGGATTGGTTTGGACTGGGAGGGACCTTGAAAGATCACCTAGTCCAAACCTGCTGCAATGATCAGAGACGTCTTTAACTATATCTTCAGTGTCTCACTTTCCACTCCAGTCCCTGAAGTCAATGTATTTCCTGAAGCTTTGAACGTAATTCCAAGGATAAAATGAAGGTGCCACTGGGCAATGATCTTCGCTTTGAAGTCTTCTAATTTCCACCACTGGTTATTCAGGGAGCCTGGGTGACTGACTTAGACTGGACATGGGATTTTTAGGAAGCTCTGTCAGGTATTTTGACTCTGAGGATTTAATTTATTTTAATAAAGGTAAGGTTTTACTGCAACCTCAGATTTTTCAGGGGACTGAGTTTCCAGTCTGGATAGACACAAATCATGCCCCATGTCAGAATGTCTGGATACCCTAAGGAATACAGGGACTCTTGTGTTTATGTGCACCTGCATCTGGTCCTAAAAATCTCCAAATTCCCTATTTCTCTTGCTTCAGGAGCTTATTGGACACTAGAAAGCAATTTACAGGCAAAGCCTTGGGTTCATCCAGAGTTCCTCTGAAATGTAATCATTGCCAGAGAGGAGAAACCCAAAGTCCATCAGTGCTGTATGACTCCATGTCTCGTCCTTGGAAATGAAGATCCTAGAAACCAGCCAACTGTGCCATTGCCTCCAGCAAGGACTGAGCTCTTTCTCTCACTGCTGCGCTTTCTCAGGGAAACAAACATTCTGAAGCAGCAATAAAGCCTTGCTTTGTCAGAAAATCCAGCAGCCAGCCACAGAAACAAGCCATGGGAACAGGAACAGAAGAAATTTTCACTGAATTCCCTTTGAAAAGAAGATTCAGTTGTCTGACACCTGTCTCACTCATTTTTACAGAAGCACAAGATGTTTGCAGGACCTTTATGAAAACACAATCTCCATGCAAGCAAACACACTTTTTCCAGAACTAGGAAGGAGTGCAGCAGCTGCATGCTGGGATAGAGCAGTGGTTTAAAAGGAGTTGGCCACCACAGATCACTTATCAATTATCACTCACTTATAATTCAGATGACTCCTTAACAGGTTTTTTGGAATTTTTTTTAGCCATAGTACTACAGACATCAAAAAATCAATGAGTGCATGTTGTCACAGCTTCCAGCTGCTCATGACTCTGCAGATGCTGATGGATGAAACCACCACTCATTAATTGGGTAAGTTTTACTGCTGCTCATCTGTTGCAGCAACCCTGTTGTTAGAGGGTAGAAATGAGCCGAGGCACAGACTTCTTGTTTATCACAGCATGAAAAGGGTCCTGGTTTATTGCCAATTTCAGTTTAGCCATCCTGACTCCAACCATTCACTGACTCTGGCTGCAGCAGGCTCCTACTGTAGGTTTTCCTTGCAGTGTCTGACTGCTGGTTATTTCCTAAACTATGACTTCATGTATTAGTTTGCAGACTCTAACTGCAGGTATTTACCCAGCTAGACTGTGACTGCAGGTATCAGTTTGCAGACTAACTGCAGGCTTTTACCCAGCTAGACTGTGACTGCAGGTATTAGTTTGCAGACTGTGACTGCAGGCTTTTACCTGGCTAGACTGTGACTACAGGTATTCGTTTGCAGACTGTGACTGCAGGCTTTTACCCAGCTAGACTGTGACTCAATGTATCAGTTTGCAGACTCTGACTGCAGGCTTTTACCCAGCTAGACTGTGGCCGCAGGCTCCAACAACAGGCTCTAACTGCAGCCCTAGACTGACCTCACAGCAGTGAGTCTCTGTCCCCAGGATCTTTCTTCATGATCCTCCCACCGCCAGCTAACCCACTCTCTTTTATCACACTTATCTTTATTGGATATGGCTGTGACTCATCAGGGGCGAGGTTTTATCGGGCAATTAATGCAGCTGTTACTTATCAGGGACAAGGTCACCTGTACTCCCTTCTCCTACACTCATCTTTCATGTTTTAACTGCAGTGGCCTGGTAGAATATGATTGCAATGACGTGTGCTGCTCACAATTGCTTGGGACAACGTGAATTAGAAGAGTAGCCACATCCCAGAAGTAAAATCAGTTGCAAAGGCATCTAAAATCAAGGAATTATGGAATGGTTTGGGTTGGAAGGGACCTTAAAATCACCTCCTTCCACCACAACCATGGGCAGGCACATTTTACACTAGACCAGGCTGCATCTACTATGCTGTGTATTTGAAAATATTCATTAAAAACTCCAAACCAACCTGCCAAGCAAGCAAAAATAAACAAAACACAAATTTAAAAAAAACACTGAAAGTAAACAATAGATGGGGCAAATCGTCACACTTCAATAATGTCTTCATAAACTGGAAAGAACCTGCTCTCTTTGCTCTAGATCATCATGTACACCATGAACTAGATGGTCAGAGAGGTTTTCTTGATAATATTTAAGTCTGGACCAAAGAAAAGAGTGGATTTAGAGAACTGGATGCCACCATAGAAACAAGGAACTCACAGGTGGCACTGTGTAAATAATGCATATTTTATTTTTAAATACAACACTCACAAAAATCTCGTTCTGTTCAATTAAGTGAGATTTTTTTCCTTTGTCTTGTCTGACATGAAAACAGAGAGTCAGATAGGCAGAGAGGAAATTTCATTTTTAGCTTTTTATCTTGAATTTTATAATTTCTTTACTTTTCATGCCTAACTGAATTTAAGTACCAATACCTCTGAAACAATGTCCTGTTGAACAGAACAATATGAAACGGCCATATATTTTCATTTTCCAAATTTGTTAATGGTTGCTATTTTTCAGCCTTAATTATTTTAAAATGTAATCGGAACCTGCATTTTTCAATGACTAAACGGCTGGCAGAGAAATACTTTTATTCAATTCTGGTTCCCAGAAACTCATCTTATCCGAGTCATTATCTTACCCAGCTGCCTGGACAAATTCTAATTCACCTTTCATTTTCTTTTAACCTATGTTCCTTGCCTATTACTGAAGGACTTCCTGGCAATTCTGGAGATGACAAAAGTAATGGCTTTGAAAGAACCAGGTGGGAATCATTGCAATGAATACACTATGGGATGGGAACAGTAGCTCATACACGTGTTTCACAGCTAATGGTGTTTTCAGAGATGTAGGTATTAAATTCCAGCACTTTTCTTTCCCTTTTTTTTTCTGAATGGAAGTCCAGCAAATGCTGGAAGAAGATGACTAAACTCAGATTTATCAGCAAGGCTCATAAAGGTGGCAGTCCTTGTTTAAACCACCAAAGCGTGTTCCTGCTGCCCGAGGCAGCAGTAGAAATCTCTGCCCCATTACAGCAATTTTTGCATCTTTTCCTCTGAGTCATCTTCCCTGACCATCCCCAGGCTGATGATCACCTCACCTCAGCTTTAACCAGCTTAGAGAGTCCATAGGGCTTAACTCGTCCTCTGGCCTTCCTCTTGAGTCAGGAGAGAGAGAAAAAGGTCATTATAGAGAACCATTTATCCCCAAAGGTCAGGAACCCAGACCTGGAAAGGAATAGCTCCAAGGAAGGACCCACGGCTCTACAGGGTTCAGACTTCATTTAGGTCACAGAATTGAGGAGTTATTCACTAAAACTCAGAGAGACAAATTCCATCCCTGGAGACAAAGCGGTGAAAAAGAACTTGTAAGGTTTGAAGTTAAGATTCTCGTGGCAGAGACTGAAGTAATCACATCTGCCCTGTGTGCTGTGGAAAATCCATGGCAGAGCTGTTCCCAGGTGATGGAAAACACACTAGGTGATGCAGGACACACTAGGGGATGCAGGACACACCTGTGGCTCTGCACACTGCACCCCTTGGCCATGGCTCAGCACTATCTCATGGATAGCACACAGCTCTGAAGACAAGGGGACACTGCATTTAGGAATGATTTTCTTGAAAATGAAATGCACATGATTCCAACTGTCCCTGATGGAGAATGGTCCAGAGATTCCCAGTTTTGTGGCAATCCAGCTGGGCCTGGAAGAAAAAGCTGTAGGATGACACAAACAGTATTTCTGCTCCCAGCACCATGAGATTTACAATGCCAAAGGAATATGCCTGCTCATCTGCCATTAATGTTATGTCTAGGGTGCAATGTGGATGGTATTTGAATCCCTCTTTCCAGGAACTCTTCACTAGAAAATTTATTAATGTACTGTTTGCCTCCCCAGGCAGAGCATCTAGTTAATATAGCTTGGCTTGGCTGTGTATTAAAGAAGGGTGAGAAAGAAACATCCTAGAGGCTTTCCCAAGAAATGTGGTGGTTCATCTATTTGAGATTTGTCCTGTCGGCAGCCATGTCTAGAAAAAAACATTTCCTTAAATTATTCCAGGGCAGTTTGACTGTGACACAACAACCTTTCTTTCCCCTGCCAAAGCTGATCCTGAACTTTTCCAAAGGCAATGCACTTCCAGGCTTTTAGCCTCACTGATGTGACTGAATTCACAGTAGGTCAGCATCAAACATTTCAGCTTCAGCTGCTCCATCTGAGCAAAAGATTCTCTATGGAGCCAGAAATTTGGTTTATGCCTGGAAAATGAAGATTTTGGCCATTATCACCAACAGAATTCATTCAACCCCACTTCAGACCTCCACAACGATTGTGTTAACAGGCAAGGCAGAAAAATGGGCATTTTTCATACAACCTGCTCAGCAGAAGGTGGATGCAAAAATAGGGCAACTGTAAGTTCTGTAAGTATTTGTAAGTGTCAGTGAGTTCCAAGTTTTGATTTTGACCTCTTAACTGTGAACAGAATTTCAACATCTAGCACTGATAAAGATCTCTCTATTTCATAAATCCATTTTGAGGTGACATGACTTCATCCGCTCTATCAGGTGAACAAACTTACAGAATCTTAGAATTTTTTAGGTTGGAAAGGACCTTAAAGTTCATCCAGTTCCCATCCTCTGCCATGGGGACACCTTCCACTATCCCAAGCTGCTCAAATCCCCATACAAACTGGCCTTGGACAGTTTCAGGGATGGGCCAGCCACAGCTTCTCTGGGAAATGTGTGCCAAGGCCTCACCACGCTCACAGGGAAGAATTTCTTCCCAATATTTAATCTAAATCTACCCTCTTTCACTTGAAACCATTCTCACTTTCCCAAAAAACATCTAAAAAGCACGATGATAAAGTCAGAGAAATTCAGCAAAGAGCTAAAGAATGAATCAATGCTGAGGAAACAGAGATAAGTGAAGCACTTTTCCTTGCATTTGCCTGAGAAAAAGCAAAGTTTGATCACAGCTTGGGTCCCAAAGGGTGCACAGGAGACTTGTTCAAAGACTCTACAGAATGGATACCAGAAATAAACACAGACCCCGTGTCTGTCATCACATGTCCCTGGCTTCTCCCTTGAAATTCTTCCTTGTTCCTACCAGCTCTAATATGAATGTAGTAGAAGACACTTTATGCAGTGTCACATGGATAAATCCATCAGTGCCAAAAAAAAAAAAAAATCTTTGACCAAGGAGAAACGTATCCATAGAGATCAAAGCTACCTAGGTCTGTATTCTGCTTTAAAAGGAGCCACAGAGAAAACTTTCAGGTGCAGAGACATTTTCTTATCTATGCCTTTCCAACTCCAGGAATTCATTAGCTTGGATTCAGTCCTAGTCCTATTGTTCTTGGGCACAGCTGCCTCAATAAGGGAGACACAGTGAAGTAATGTCTTCCCAGTGGTGCCAGTGGAAATAACAGCAGATAATTCAAAGGCTCTGAGAGAACAAGAGGCTGATGAGACACTCAATAAAAAAATGTGAAACTGAAAAAAAAAACAAACCTGCTCCGTCATCTTCGTGTGATGGAAACATAATTCAAAATCTCTCCGTGCATCACCACTCTGCCTCCTAATCACCATCTCCTACCCCTGTGGTGCCCTTACCAGTTTCTTTCATGTTGATTTACAGGGGAACTTTTAAAAAAGATTGGATGTGATTCCTTGCAGGAATCATCACATCCCTTCAAACCCTGATTTCCTTTCAATTCGTTGACCTGCCAGGGAATGTTGCTTCCTCTCAACATTTTTCAGAGGAAGGACAGGAGGAGTGGGACTGGAAAACAAGGGCTGCAGGTTAAAGATTGATTTGACAGTGGGTCATGAACCATGTAGTCACCAACGAGGTCTCATCCCTTTTTTCTTCTATTCAAATTCTCCTGCTGAGTTCACTTTTCTCACACCTTGGCTCACTCCAGGTTAGTGCATTTTAAGCACCTTGAACACTAAACTGGAGACACAAATCTGCAAATCCCTCAAGGAAGTCTCTCACCATTTGAGAGACAAGTCTGAAATATCTGGTTCCAACAATGGAAAGCAAGACAGGGAACAGGCTGGGAAAAGTATTTCATGCCAATCTATGGTTCTGCATTTCATCACCAGGATTCTTTCCTTCACAATTCAGATTTTTGGGGTAATCCAGACTTCCAGCATGACCTAGGCAGTACAACAAAGACAGAGGCTAAAGGTGGAATTTGTCTGATCAGATGTAGACACATAAATGTGATAATTTAGAGCTGACATGGTCACCTTTTATTCCATGTGTCCAGAGAGAAGAAATAGACATCATCTAATCTATGTTGAGGATGAAATAAATGATATCTCTGGATCTACTTGGTAGACATCCAGAGATAGAGACTGAGGAAGGTGACTTGCTCATTTGTAGGGCAGATGCAATTGCAGGTATCAACATTTAATTAGATAAATGCCCTGCTAAATGCACATAACCCAGGAAACTGTCATTAATATCTGAGTAACTCCTGTGTCAATCTTTCCTAGCCCCAGGGTTGGGAACAGGTCAGAAGAGTCTGGATGGGAGAAATAAAAATAAAAAAAGGTGCATGTGGATCAGCAGCGAGATTTATCAATTCTGACCTGGCAGGAAATACTTGGAGGGTTGGTCAGAGCTAGAAGAGGGTCCAGCACAAACTGGGGCAGCTGCACAGCAGGACAGGGATAAAAACTCAAACAAAGGAGATTGGAAACACTGATGTAAGAAATAGCCTGGCACCACTGCCTGGGGAAGTTGAATGTGAAGTAATCACTGCTCTCCTTCCTCTCTTGTCTGCCTTTGGCTTTCATTACTCCCCTTTATCAGTTTAATTCCTTCTCCAGAGCCAGGGAGTCAGATTCTGGGTCCTGCTGAGATTTCATTTCCTTCAAATTCTCTCTTCCATTCAGGCTGTAAGTGATGACTGAACGGGAATGGACACATAGGGTCAGAACATGCCCCCTATTTCTTCTCATATAAAGTTTTCTAAAGAATTTAAAACATTGAAGAGGAAGAATCCATCATAAAACTAATGGCAAAAAAAATAAAATAAACCAAACAGAAAATCTCAAGGCAATCATTGCCTCTGAAGCATAAAAGGCATGGCCTAGCAGCAGCAGGAGAGAAAACGATGCTGTGAAGGAGAAAGAAGCAATGAGCAGAACATCTGGGCATGAGAGGTAGAGTGGGAGAGAAGGGAGGAAACATCACAAATCCCGTTTGGTCAATGTTTGTGTTCACTGAACACAGCAAGGCGGTAAAGCAGAGGCAGCAGAGCTGAATTCT
>VXBB01014401.1:44345-61620 GCA_013399915.1 Illadopsis cleaveri
TAAGGTCCCTTCCAACCCCAAACATTCCGTAATTCTCTGATTCTAATCCAGACATCCAACATTTAGGGGTCTATTTATTGCTCAAAAAAAAATTTCTTGACTTATTTAGGTGCAGAACTCATCTCTAACACATACAGGAAAATACAGAGGGAGCTCTGATTTATTCATGGTGCCCTTTTAGGCAAAACCCAGCATTACATGGCACGGAATAAAAACATCACAGAGATCATCAGATTTTGGGATAGATGGGATCCATAGCTCCAAAAATCTGCCCTTCCAAGTGATTTCCACATGGGGAAAACAGACCTGAGGGAAACACAGCTTCCTTGTTAGGAGCACAAGTTTCCCTGGAGTGAGCAATTCCCCCCCTTGCCCAGGGAAGCAGAACAGGGTTTGTGGGGTTGGGTTCTGTACCCCTGGGGACTGCAGTGACAGCAGCCTGTGGCCTTTAGGGCTGGCAGAGCTTTCTCAGGGGCCTCACAGTGGTTAAACAGCTGCTTGGTTAAACAACCATGTGGCCATTGCTTTGGAAAAGATGCCGTGGGAGCCCCCTCAAGCCTGGCAAACTCTGCTTTCCCAGCCCCACAGCTGTGCTCGGATGAGCTTTGGAAGTTTTGTCTGTAGAGTTTGCGGAGTTGGGACCCTGGGAGGAGCACTGACCCCATCTGCTCCCCCAGGAAATCTTCCAGCACCATTCCCTGATCCCCAGGCAGGGCCCAGAACCTGCCACAGGACACACATTCACTCTGGGAAGCAGCAGAGTTTATTCACTGATTGGGAAAAATCTCTTTATTGCCAGCCCTGGTGAAAGGGGCAGGAGGGAATACAAGAGACAAATCCCTAACAGAGGAATAATGCTGTAAATGTGGGGGTTTTTTCATATTTTTGTCCTCTCCTCCTGCTCTTTTTCTGTCCTTTCCCCCTCCTCTCCATGCAGCTTTGGTTGTGCATCACAGCTCTCTCCTCGAGCTGCCTGCAGAGAAAATCCTCCTGGGCTGCTGACTCAGCAAACCCAAGGAATTGCAGGCAACATTCTCGCTAGAGACTTGAAAAATATCCCTCCAGGAGCTGGAGAATTAACAGCTGAGCAACATGAAAAATCACTGATTCTGATTCTACTTTTCTCTCTTTTTTTATACAACCTCCTTTTTTAAGAATTCCTTCTAATGCCCAATTTGTTATTTGGCTGCTCATCCAACCCTCCTCATCAATACAACACCAGCAGGGGAAAAAAAAATCACATTGATTAATGCACTTAAATCAGTGTTGCCACCATTTTATTTGCCTTTCACAGAAACTATTGCCACTTACAGAGGGCAAAAAAAGGGGAACATTTTAATGTAATATAGGGCACCTATTTTTTGCTTTGTTACCTGCTGTTTTGCATTTCTGAGACCAAGATAGCTCATCTGTCTAAAGGAAAGTTGTGGTGGATACCTGTGCTTGTTCACAGTGCTGTGAACCACATTTTGGTAGAATATTTGCATTTTTAGACCTTTTTCTCCTCCTGTCATCATTTTGTGCAAATCAGCTTAATAAGCTTAAAAATCTTCAAGACCAGGCTGGACAGGGCTCTGAAAATCTTGGTCTAGGGGGAGGTATCCCTGCCCAGGATATCTGGCATTACCTGACCTTTAAGGTCCCTTCCAACACCACCCATTCTATAATTCTATGAAAAACATTTGGACATTTTAACCAGGTGTCTTTCTTTAGTTTCAATAACCCTGACTGGCACCTGAGGTGCCCAGGTGAGGTCACAAGTGCCAGGGTACCAGACAGAGCTCCAACACAAGCTCCAGGGCTCCCACCACCTTCAGGTGTCTTAGGCAGGAGTGTGAACACACTGAGTTTTCTCAGAAAAAAACTCCCAGAGACTCAGAGATACGTCAGGTGAAAATCTCACCCTGAGAGAACTCTCACTCTGACACTTCCTTCAGTCCCTGTCCCACCCAGCAGACAGGATAACAACCATCTGGGACACGAAATCCAGATTTTTGTGCCTCTGAAATGTCCTTGAAGTTGGTTGGTATCAAGGCCTCCGTGGTTCTGCCACGGAGATTTTCTCCATGATTTTCTCAGGTGACTTTTTGCGACACCAGAATTCTCAACCTGCTCTTTGAAACTGCTTTTGCCAGTATTACACACCCAAAGACCTTGTTTTTCTATTTCAAACAAGGCTGTTAAGAGGTTGCTATTTTCTCCCGATTGCCCCCAGCACCAGCTCCTCCTATTAAAATGGAAAAGCTACAACAGCAGTAATGCCTTGGTTAGCTGAGTCTTTATCTCCTATGGAGAACATTCCCAGCAGTTCCCTGGCTGTGTTTGTATATAAAATATTTATGTTTTCATTACATAAATAACTGTGAAGTCGCATGCAACTGTGCACTGTGTTTGAGAAACCTGCAGTCCCACAGAGAGCTTGACTTCTCTAACAGGCTTATGAGATGCTACAAATCACCAGGCAGGTAAACTCATTAAAAGCTCTCTCATTAAACCCTGGAATGGATAAAAATAATTTGCTTAAAGAGCAGGGACCAGCCAAATCTTTTATGTCTGTGCCTGAGGAGCCTCAAGTTTGGGCTGCGCTCAAAAACATTGCAGGCTGGGAGAGAAACTTGTAGAATATTGTGTCTGTGCCTCATCTTTTAAAAATAACAGAGGCTGGAATGGAGATGATTCTATTTGAAGGTAGCCTGGCACTGGAAGTGACAGCCACAGATGAATAATAGAGGATACAGAGAGTTCTCTGCTCTGTAGCCTATACACACCCTGAGAAGATTGAGAAATATCTCCCCCTTCAGCAAACAGGCTGAGCAAACACTTCAGCTCCTCTCCTCACCTCTCCCTGAATTACTCAGCTATCACCAGATCCAGGTGTCATTCTCTGCTCTGTGAGGTGCTGCCTGTACATCCAAATCTGCATTTGCCCATCTGACTGGCACTCAGAGATCACACTTCAATGTTGTTACACAAGAGGCATCACTTACACCTTCCCTTTTCCACATTTCTCCCTTTTTCAAAGGAGAACATTCTTCCCAGCTGATCAAACACTGCACAGAATATTCTACCACTAGAAACATTAAAGCTTAGCAATATTAAATATGTACCCGCAGAAAATCCCAAGTATTAGGTGAAGAAATACATCTGATCGAATTATTCCAGACACTTAGAGCACCTGCATTGCAGTTACATTTAAAATTCAGTTCATACACCAAGCCAACTTTGTGAGTCATGAAACTCATTGTTTCTCAAGTACATTTGGAACCAGACGAAGGAACGATGGTTTAGGATCCTTTCTCCTCCATAATTTTACAATGACTTTTGTTAATGTTTTCCAATTAAAAAGAAAAACAAAACAAAACGCAATGTTATCGCAGATGAACGGCATGCAAAGCCAATCAAAATGCCAGTGAAAGTGAATTCAGAATCAAAAAAATAGACAACACAGAATCCCAGAATGGTTTGGGTTGGAAGGGACCTCAAAGACCATCCAGTTCCAACCCCCTGCCATGGACTCCTCCCACTATCCCAGGATGTTCAGAATTTCACCCAAAGCAAAGAATGAAAATGACTGGGAAGAGTTGAGCCAGCTGAAAGGAATGGGTTAAAACCAGCTAAAATAGAAACACAGGCATTGAAATCTAGGAAAGTGGAACAAATGTAAAGCTCAAGAATTCCTCTAAAGGCCTTGCAGGCCTCATGGTGCCTTCAGTCCTGAGCGGTTCCTAGGTTAGGTAAATGCAGAACAGCCTGGTGAACACACAAAAAACTGAACCATCCTTGACTCTAACAGTTAGAACTGGCTTAAAACGCTCATTTCTAATTATTTTTTAGCATATTATATTCTTGCTGTCTGGTCAGAGCCTATACTTGAAGCCACCTGGGATTTCCCATTCGTACTTGGTTCTCTTTTTGTTTTCCTTGATTTGTTTATGGATGTGGACATCAGTTTGGGGGGTTTTGTGGGTAAAGTTGGTCTGACCAGATGTGCTTAGAGGAAAGCAGTATACAAACAGGTTTTTTTTCCAGGAAATCTGGGGAGTCTAAGATGACTTTCAATTACTTTAAGTTTTTTAAAAGTCATATCCACACCCTTGGTAGAAAATCAAAAAACCTGCATGACAGGAAAATGCCAATTAGAGGTCACCAGCACAGCACATTGGAGATGGTTTGCAAGGAAAAGCTGTACCCCAGTAGAGAGAAATGTGTTACCACAAGAACTGCAAAAGCATCACAGCAAGGGAAGAAACATAAATGACATTATATCATTCCAGAAATTTGGTCTGTGAAAAGAAATTCACAGGGGATTTAATGTGAAATAAATATACACAACTTACTGTGTAATCTCTGTGGTGGGCTCTGTGTGTGCAAACACAGAAATTCATGTATGTTAAATGTTTCACTTTAATATTTGTATTCCTGCAAAAGACTGCAGTAAAAACTTATAATCGTAAATAAGATCACAAACTTTGCAGAAGCAGCAAATGAAAAGAAGGGTTTTTTTCTTATTAGCTCTGGTTTGCTATTTGGTATTTCATTAAGAACTGTTCTTTCCACAAGCTGGAGCTGATCACTAATTATCCAGCTCAGCAACCACAGTTATGTCCTGAAACGTGAGCAATTGGGAATTTGCTGTCCTTTTCCATCTGCCAGGAAGGTCACCCCTCTGAGAGCTCCAGAGATTTGTTCATTTATTTCCCTTAATTAAAAACTGTTCACCTCTAAATAACAAGACACCTTTTGAGGGTCTCAAGCTGAGCACCAAAAATCTTGAAATATTGAAGGTTGTTGGTCATTTAAGAGAAATGCCTTTTGTCTTTCGAGTAATTTAATTATTTTGGTTGCAGTCTGAAAAAATATGCTTTCATGGCCAGGAATTCAGCTCTCCAGTTTCTCCCAGGGCAGAATCCATGTCATCAACTTTTCTATGTCCAAAAAAACAGCATCTGAATTTGTGCTGAACTCCTTTTATAGTCAGGAATCTCACATGCACATCAGTACCTAAATCAGGTCAAATTTGGGGAGTTTTCCCTCTCCTCATTTGCTTAGAGTAAGTTTATGGTAATAATTTCAGAGATTATTATAATATTATAAAAATATATTATTATATATTATTATATAGAGTATTATGAAAATTAAACATACTCAGTTTTTAATAAGCAATCATTTCTACCTGACCAGGAAATCTAAGGAAGAGTCACAGGAGCCGTGCTCCAGATGAAAATTCCAAGACCACATATCTGTATGTAAAGGACTGTGTTATTTGGATGAACACAACTATGTTCCAACCCAATCCTACAGAATTTAGCTGAATTATGCCACATGTCAGATGTGCAGTGAAATAGACTCTAAATAAGAGCCAAAGGAAAAGAAAATGTATTTTTGTGTGCCAAAGCAAAAACAAGTTCTGCGTGCTGCCTGCCATGAGACAGGCCACATAATTGACACACAAGAGCAAAAAAACTCTGCAAAAATTGCTAAAAGATGCTCTGGTCACACCACCATGTCATTAAACATAGCTGCCATTTAAAAATAAAACGAAATGTCAAGAATTCTTTCAAATACTGACTATTAAAGCCCACCAAAGTGAGAATATCTGTGTATTAAGCAAGTGTAAAGCATTTACATGGAAGTTATAGAAGGCTCTTAATGGGAATGAGCTGGAGGATTTAAACTCTGGTGCTCATTGTCACTGAAACCCTGTGAGCAATGCTCCTGGAGAAGAGCTGAAAAGCACATTTGTGATCAATGGTTCAGCACAGAATTGTGTTGAAATGCAACAAGAGGTCATTGCAGTGACACTGTTTTACACCACAACGACACAGACTCTGAACTTCAGAAGGCTGAAAATGACTCCTTTACTTTTGGGATGTGTCTCCCTTCTATATTATTTTACACAGACCAATTTGATTGGTGAACAAAACACAAACTTCTTCAATCACATTAGTCAGACCAGAGGGACATTGAGAAGAAGTCCCTCCTAGGAAAAGGAATGAAAACATAGCACAGTTTACAAAAACACTTCTCTTGTTTACAGAAAATTCCCTGGGAAAAGAATTTCAGGAAACCAAAACATCTCAGGCACGAAACCAGGGCTACAATTGCAGGACTCGTGTACGACTCCTCACAGCTAAAAAGGGACAAAAAAAAATCTTTGTTCAGTGGTTTGGTGACTGTTTTGTGAGGAGAGATGCAGTCACCGTGTGTAGGGACAATGGAGAGGGAGAGTTACAATCCCCAGACGTGTTAACACGGAGTTGTTAATGGAAGAACACCTTGTTTGGTAAGTAAAGGCTTGTGGGGAAAATTAATCCCTGTCATCTTCACAGAGAGTCGAATATCTTCAGAAAGATGATGGATGACTCTAAATGCCTTTAGTATCTTTAGAGGCCCATTTGTATTGTTTCTTAAAATTGCTTCTCTGAAAACAGAGGCCTCCAAAAGCACTGCCTGGGATAGCTCGAGGTTTAGGTTTCACAGGAGGGGGATGAAGAGAATTTCTAATTTTATCCCTCTGTCTGGAAAAAAAAAAATTCTTAAACCAATAGATTTGAAACAGAAGACCCACTATTTTTTTTTCTAATTATTACTTTATTCTATTTTGAATCTAGGTTAAAAACAGTGAACAAATGCACTCAAGGGATGGACTTGCCCTTCTCAGGATGAGCAGTGATCACAGTCCTAATTCATTAACAAAGGAGGCTGGAAAAGCCTTAACCCAAACTTTGAGACCACTCAGAAAAATCTAAAATCATTGTCAGCAGCAGATCCTTCCCACTTGGCAAGTGCTGGCCTTCAGAACGTGTATTTATATCAGAACAATGCAAATAAAATCATTTCTCCTTACCACAGGAAGCAATACGAGGCTGAAGAAGCAGACCTTCCAGTTGACGGCCATCTTGTCTCCTAATTTTGGACAAGGTTTGCTCATTAACGCTGTGATTAGGGCTGAAGCACAGATCTCTCTGCAGATACTCTGGTTGAGGTCTTCACGTCAAGGCTCAGATCTCTGCAGCAAAAGAGGAAAATTATTATAAATATGCAAACCACGGGGAGGATGAAAAAAGAAATGAACAGAGAACCCAACACTTGAATGGCAAGTTGCACTTTTTAGACATCAACCAAGGTTTTGCAGATTTTAATGATGGTCTTGGATATCTAATTTAAAGGCAAAGGACTTTGTATGATCAGTAACTTGTGTCAAAGAAATGCTGGAACAGGATCTGTAGCTGCAAACACCTGAATTGTACCCAGGGGAGAAGGAAGGGTGGATTATTTTGGGAAAGAAAAAAGACCTGTCTGCTTCATCTCTGGAGCTGTGGTTTGCCCTTCATGATTTTCAGTAGTGCAAAAAGCATTAAAGCAAAAAGCTCTTAAAAGCAAAACTGTCCAGGGGCTTTTTATGGGTCTGGTTCCCAAGACAGTTTGACCAGATAACAAAATCCATTACCACATTTGTTAATAACCTGTTAATAAGCTTGTTAATAACCTTTCTGAGAACTTGGCAGTAGAGGGCAAATGAACGAATTGTAGTCTCAGGCTAAAGATTCATCCAGGATATAATCAGGAATGATTTGTATGAACAACAGTGTCATCCATATCTGTGATTCCCATTGCTTGGCCTCTGGCCAGAAAGAATTGAGGTCTGGGGGGAAGGTGTTTTAAGATTTGGATTTATTCCTCATTATCCTACTTTGATTTGTAAAGGAATTGTTTGTAAAAGAACTTGTAGAACCAAAGGACACTCAAGTTTTATACTGACTGCAACACACTGCCAGGACATCAGCATTTAGAAAGGAGAGAGTCTTTCAATTAAAAAATAAAGCAGGAAAATTAATCCCTCTCTACATTTTGGGAGAACAATGATTCATGAAATTCACCCTAAACTGATCTGTTTCTTTCTGTCCTCACTTGATCAGTCGCTCACGCTCTGTTCTGGCACTGAATTTAATTACTTAACTGTATTTCTGATGGTTTATCAAATAATGAGCAATTGATAAGATCTCAGCTGAGGAGGACAGCAAACATCCCTGGTGACATTCAGCCGTGAGGACTTGGAACTCCATTAACAGAGGCAAGACAAAGCCAGACAGACTCATTAGCAGCCATTGGATTTGAAAAGATTTCCTGATCATTTGCACTCCTGTGGGCAGCTCAGTCCAGAAAAGCCAGGGAGGGGAGTGGAGGTTGTGTTCTGTCCTTTCATTCTGTCACTGTAATGCAGTGGGAAATGATCACAACGCAGTGGAAGGGTGGGAGATGCCTGACTAAAAGGTGGACATATAGAGACGGCCTGGGGGAAAAGGCACGACCTTTACAACACTCTTTTTACTTTAACCTGGCAATCCCTAGGTTTGAAAAGTGGAGTGGGGTTGTTTTCTGTCTTGTCTGAGTTTCACAGGAGCTCCTAAAGTGACAACAAGAACATCTACAAACTGTTTCATGGCTTTTCTTTCACATATTGCAGGGAAAATAAAAGGAATCTACTTCATTTTTTGCCTTCAGGGTAGTCATGGAAACCTGCACCCAATACTGGGCTGAGGCCTTCGTGTCATCCATGGAGACTGGAGTGTTTATTAGGGAATAACAGCTACCAGAACTTCTGCCCTGGATCTGCAGCAGAACATTTTATATTGTTCCTGGCATGTATGTTATACACACATTCAGAGTCCACCTATTGCTAATTAAAGGCTCCTTTTCTCTATTATCAATTAAAGGGTAGTTATCTCTATCACTAATTTAAGCCCAGCTGCCTCCCAAGTCAGTACTATCAGCTATGTTATACTAGAAAAATAAACTTTAAAAAAATTATCTTATAAATATTATGAACTTTTTTTAAAACATTATCAATGCTGATAAAGCATTTCCATTCAGTATTGAGAAAAAGAAATAAATATATCAGTATTGGTTTTGGAAGGGAAGCTTGAATGATTATATTTTCTTCTGATGTCACTCCTTGATAAATCCTGTAATTTCATTACTGATGCTATCTGCATCTGCCACTGTAATGAAAATTAGTGAAGTCAGGAGAGCCAATAATGGAGAGGTTGCACCTTTCAGTTATGGATAAACACTTCCTCAAAAAAGTCCTCAGTTATCTCTGGTGAAACAGAAGGGCTGGTGAAGTGTCTGAGAACCTGGAAATCAGCTGATTGTTGCTAAAATAGAATGAGTTTCAGGGGTTTATTTCAAGCATGGCTGACATAAAGGGAAAAGAAAAAAGAAAAAGAACATTGTTTTGGTCACCTACTGATTTAAAAAAATAATCCATCCCCTCTGAATGTGAATTGGTTTGTCCACTGAAAACACTTTCAGTGCCACAGCAGATTCTTTATGAAAGTGTCTGAGTTGCTTCAAGGGCAGGTTGGAAAAGCTCTGGCAAAACTTGTTCTGCTGCAAATGCCTATTTCTCCCTCCATCTAAAAAAGGTCTCTGGAGGCTGGTGAGGACAACTCCTCCATGAGAAGCCCACAAGTGTCAAGTGCACAATCTGATGTCGCCAATGAACAAAACCACACAGTGAAACCTTTCTAGGTACGATGGGGCTGCCCCTAGGGAGGCATACAAAAGGTAATAAATCACTGCTCAAAAGGATTAAAAGTCCCTGTATCAAATATGGGCAAAATACCCACTGGATGAATGAAATGGAGGAAATTTTTTTGATGAATGAAAGAGGATTTTTCGTGGCTTTCCAAGGTAGTTAAGAGCTCCTACTGAGATCTCACCCAAAAGAAACCACTTGACCTGCTGGTCTCCTTGTTGTGGTCCCCTGGGACGTGTGCCAGTGGTTGGAAAGGAAACCAACACATTTCAAAGCTGGCCCACAATGGTTTAGACCAGTGATGATGGAATGGGAATTCATTACTTAATTCATCTCACTGCAGCGTCCAGGCAGGGCCTCCCACCACATCCTGACCAAGCTACTGCCCAGGTGTGGAAATCCAAAAGCTCCTGACAACATGCAGGAGGAACTGAGGTTTTGCAGACTGAATACATTGCAGAAAAGTCAACCACCCCCTGCACAGTTACTCCAATACTCCTTAGAGACAGGAAGAACATTTGCCTATGAAGAATAAACATGGGTGGAGAATTACTGGGTGCAAAATACACAAACAGGTAATTATAACAAAGTCCTAGAATGGCTTGGGTTTGGAAGGAACCTTAAAGATCATAATTCCAACCTCCTGCCATGGACAGGGACACCTTCCACTAGAGCAGATTTCTGGCCTTGGACACTTCCAGAGGATGTCAGTCCAAAACCTCTCTGGGAAACCTGTTCCAGTGCCTCACCAACATCACAGTAAAGAATTTCTTCCTAATATCTAATCTCAATCTATCTTCCTTCAATTTAAGGCCGTTGCCCCTTGGACTTTCACGACATGAAAAGTCCCTCTCCAGCCTTCTTTTAACCCTCCTTTAGGCACTGGAAGGTGCCCTAAGGTCTCCTTTGAGCCTTCTCTTCTCCAGGATGAACAGTCCCAACTCTCAGCCTGAATCCATAGGAGAGCTGTTCCAGCCCCCTAAACAGCTTAGTGACTCTCCTGAGGGCTGGAACTCCTTTCATTATGCACCCAATATTTTTCTATCTTTAGGCTCTCAATAAAAGGTGTTATTTATGATTTCCCTCCCATAAGTTCCCAGATGTGGTATTCCAGCTACATCATTTATTTAAAAGGCACAGTGCCCCTTCCTCATATTCCTGCTCACCAGCCACGAGCAGAGTTGGGAAATCAACCCCACAGTGACCTAGGACACGTCTCCTAATTTTAGAAACCCTCTCTCTTTAGGCAGAGACATCCTCACACATGAGCTCATTGTCAAGTCTCTTTTTATATCAACAGAGGGAAGCAGACATGTGAAGGAAGTGTTTTGTCTGACCTATTTTAACCATCTCCTCTAAACTTCCAGCTCCTCTCCCAGAGTGTAAAGGAATTCTGAACAGCCAGCTCGTTTGTTGACATCTACATTGTGGATATCTAAATCTGGACAGAATAATCCCACCTCCAGTCTGAAATATATGGAACAGCAATATGAAACCCAAAACAGCAAAGTCTCACCTACCACAAAGCATTAAGAAGGGATTTGATTGTTTTGAGTGTCAATAAATTGGTGTTGATATATTTAAGGTAACAGAAAAGCTAAAGAAGATTTAGTACCAGACAGCATGAATTCTAAAGCTTTCCATGGAAAATACTCCACAAAGAGTATCCCTATTAAGGCAAAGGAAATGAACATCATGATCTTTCCATTATCTTTAATAGAGTAGTTATTCTTTCTTGAAGTTTAAGTATTTTGGGTTGGTTTTGTTTACCTGCTTTCTAAATATGCTGGAATTAAAGCTCCTTCACGGGTCACAGCAGCTGAGGGTCTGACTCTACTTTCTTTCATAAACCAAGAAGGATTTTATTCTCCCTTTATGTACTTGACTGGGAAAGTCTCTCAAGTCCTTGTTCCCACTCCCTGAGCCTGTTGTCAATGACAAAAGAGGATTCAAAGGGTCATTACATCAGGAGGTCTCAGAGGTGAATTTTCAGAAAGGATTTGCTGCTACAAAGGACAAAACTTTTTTTCAGCTGCATATGAATGTCTTGCGGGTCTCAGGCAAAAATCTCACACCTTTTCCTGGAAGAGTTGGCCACAAGCAACGTGGAATTTTTTCACAGAATGGTCCACCAGGATGGATGCAGGCTGCCCATTGCTCTAACATGTGAGCTGATGTGGGAACCACAGGCTGAAAAATATCCATTCATGGCAGATACATTCAGGCAAACTCCAGTTTTTTTCAATGTGCAGGAAACTTGCTGTTTAAGAAAACAAAATTTAAAAGGGAGCTGATACAGCACTGGAACAATTTTGCATGGATATATTTGAAAGAAATAGATTCAGCTGCTGCCTGGCTTAGGCATTTCAGTGTTAATGAATATCCAAGTCTGTTAGCAATACTCAGTGATAATCCTTTTACTTTCTGGAGGAATAGGCTTTTGATATTTTTTTTCCTTGCGTAAAACTCAGGAAACACCTATGAATTTTACTAGAACTCCCTTTCTAAAAGTGAAGATAAAGGTGTGATTACAAAAGTAGGAAATTGTAAACTGCAGATGCTGAGACTCCCACATGCAAACAAGAGCTTAGGTGTCCAAATATTTCTGTATGAAGTAGGATTGTCATTTTCATTTACTTCCATGAGGACTTGTGTAGGAAATAAATCAAAACAATGTGGTTTTGCACGAAGAATGACTGCTAAAGGGGATTCACAGAATTAGGGGTAGGAAGGACCTCTGGAGATTGTCTAGTCCAACTCCCCTGCTCAAAGCAGTGTCAGCTACAGCAGGTTATTCAAAATCCATTTTCAATCAGTGTCTGAATATCTCAAATGTTGAGACTCAACAATTTATCTGATCAACCCCTTTCAGGATTTGACCATTCTAACAATAACCAAGTGTTATCTTACAGATGAATTTCCTGTATGTCTGTTGGTGCTTGTTGCCTCTTGTCAGCACAGTGAAGAGCCTGGGTCCATCTCCTTTGCATCCTCTCATCAGGTATTTCTACACATTGATAAGATCCCCTCAAAACTTCTCTTTTCCAGGCTAAACAGCCACAGTTCTCTGAGTCTCTCGTTGTAATTCCTTAATAATCTCTGTGGCTCCTCACAGAACTCTCTGAGTTCATGTTCTCAGCAGCCCAGCACTGGAGCAGGCACTCCAGGGCTGAGAGAGAGGAATTAGCACCTCCCTTGACGTGCTGCCAAGGCTCTTCCTCATGCAGCTGATGCTGCTTTTGGATTTCATTGCTGCAAGGGCACTTTGCTGGCTCAGGACCCACTTTGTGTCCACCCAGAGCTTTAGGTCCTTCTCTGCAGAGCTGTTTCCCAGCAGCTGATTCCCAGCCTGCCTTTGTGCACGGAATTACTCCTCTCCTTTCTTTCTGCATGCCTCTTTCTTCTTCATCTTTTCTGCCTATTTCTCAGACTTCTCCAGTTCTGTCTGAGCAGCAGCACAATCAACCTCTTGGTCTGTCAACCACTCCCCCTAAATTTGTGTAACCTTCAACCTTCTTGCAAGTGCACTCTGTCCCATCATGCTGGTCATTAGTGAAGACATTAACCAGCACTGCCACATCAAAAAGATCTTTATTGTTCAGCCCAACTCTACAGTCAGTGGAGATGTAGGTAACCTCAGGGGGCAATTTTTAGATCCTAAAACTTGATGCTTTAAGCCCAGGTTGAATGAGGATTGGAGGGACCTGGTCTAGTGGAAAGTGCCTCTGCCATGGCAGGGGTTGGACTGGGTGACTTTTAAAAGGTCCCTTCCACCTCAAACCATTCTATGGTTCTGTGACACTATTCCTAATTTTGGACAAAGTGAATTACTGCTTTGCAAGAACCAATTTCCTTTTCCTCTGTTTGTTCAGGCCTGATGAGGGCAAAGACAGAAAATTCCATTCCCAAAGTTTAAGACACCAAAGCATTAATGGTAAGCAAAACAGAGCCCTGACTTCCCTCTATCCTGCAGCCTGCTCTAACTTTCAACACTGTCTTAGCTCCTTTTATTAGCACAGCCTAGTAATTTCCATGTATGTTTGACTTCAGCTGTCCCCCATTGTAATTTTGGTGGAGTGTTGTGTTTTTTGATTGTTTTGTTTGTTTGTTTGTTTGTTTTGTTTTGTTTTGTTTTTTGTTTTTTTGGTTTTTTGTTTGTTTTTTTTTATTATTTTCCTTTGAGTGGTTTCAATTGAATTGAAATTCCCTGAAGATATGAGCGTTATAATTTGTCCTTACAAAGTACACTCTTTATCACTTCTGTATAACCTGGCAGCTCCTGTGTTTTGTAGTCCTCTACCTCTATAGAATTTTCCGAACATATTAAAAACCTCCATCCAAAGCTATTCTAAAACAGATTTTAGTAAGTGTTGCTCAACCAATTCAAAACAGATATCTAAATTTACACTATATGAAGATCTGATTAATTTCCTGATTATCTGCAAATTATCAAAAACTATTTGAAAGTCCTAATCCTCTATATCCCATCCCTTCACAGATCTGGTCATAAAGCCCAGCCTTTCCTGAGCTTTGATAGTCTATTCTTTTCTGGGATATATGCATAAAACTAAACAAGACTTGGTATTTTTTTAGAAAGCAAATTCCATTTAAAATGCCTGAATTTTATAAATAAAAGAAATCCTCACAATATAACAATTCTTCTCCTTCACATTATGCTGCTTCACCAGTACAGATATAATGAAACATTGAAGGTTAATGACATCTCAATTCTGGATATCCAAGTATTTTGACATTATAATAACTTTGAATAGCTGATTGATGGAGGTGCTGCTTCAGGCCCTCTGATAATTCAAGTGGACACGAGTGGATCATGAACCCAGAAGTCGAGATTTTCTAGCTTATCTTTGCAGTGATATTCTCACGATAGCACAGGCTGTAGAACACAATTCATCCCTCCCTGGGCACAGAATTGCTTTTCTTGGCAGGTCTCCCACATAACATCATCAATAAAATTCTTGCCTTGATTGGCATTATTTTCCCCATTGCATTATCCATCAGATTTATTGTGCCCTTATGTTATTGATGACCCCAGAGACCTGGTGAAATGAGCAAACTTCTTAACTAAAGGCTGTAAACACTCCGAGGCAGGGAAATAATTGCAAACTACCACCTATTCAGGAAGCATTAGGCAAAGCAAAAATAAAAACAAACAAAAAACTCCCGAAAAAACATGTGAGAAGATCCCCTTTTCACAGCAGATCAATTATCCTTTTTAAGCATCTGTGGTAAATGTGATACTTCATTGCTAATATGAAATTAATACTGGGATCATAAAGATAACGATGTGCTGCTCCATTCCAGCAGGGCTTTAAGTGGTGCTTGGCAGGAGCCTTCAGAATTATTACTCCACAACCAGGAAAACGTGTTCTCTACCTGGCACATCAATGTTTTTCCAAGAGCTCCTTGATCAATTTGCTTTTCTTGACTGGAGGTCTGCGTTTCCTTCCCTGGCTGGAGGTGTAAATATTGTTTTTCATGATCACACAGGAGGCTGTAAGAGCTCTAGCCTGTCCATCAGCCTGTCCATCAGGCTCTGCTTTAAACCTGCTCAGCACATGTGGAGCAGACATCTCTCACAGGCAGAGGAAAAAGGAAGAGCAGAGCAGAAAATGCAGCTCTGGACCGGAGTCTTTAATTCCCATTGTCTCTGAGGATCTTCCCAAGTGCAGCACTTGGACAGTACCTTCAATACAATTCCTTATACTCAAAATATTCTATTTATCAGAGTGTGGTGCCACTGTTAACACCCTCAATTAGCCCTGTTGATGTGCTGAGCTGATTATCTTAAGATCAGACTGCCATTATAAAGCCACCATTTCTCCCGTGAGCCAGGATCCATGCAAGGTGCTCTCAGCTGTAAGGAAATGCCAAAGGTCTCTTTAACAAAACATTCCTCTATTTATTTAGCACAGGCAGACTCCACAGGAGTGTTCCTGTGGCTGGTGATGGACCCAAGGGCAAGACTGCAGGCTTGGAGCTCCAGCAACAGCACAACAAACTCTTATCACCCCTGGGAAACAAGACCACCCCTCCTGTCTGAGAGCAGGACAAAAGTAATAAAATAGGCAATGGAAGGGAGTTGGTTTGGAAGGTGGTGGATACAATGAGCAACTGATTGTATTTCCTGGTGCCAAAAGAATAAATACAAGATGGTGTGAAGAAAAGAGTCTGATACAACCTTGGTATTGAGAAAAGGGTGCGTGGGGGTGTGGAAAAATTGCCAAGATGTTCAGAGACGATGATCCAACGATCTTTCTGTGCCTCGTGTGTACAATTCCTTGTCATTTTCCAGTGCAAAGTCAGAGGAATTCTGAAAAAAACAGCTTATACTTCACTGAACACTCTGAGCTGACAGTCTGTGGTGATGGCCCAGATGAAGGTCCACGCTCCTCCTCTACACTTCTAATTAACATCAAAAGCTTTCATGGGCCAAGCTCTGGCCTGTCTTGATAAAGGGACAGATTGATATAATGTGTTTCCCAACTTCTCACTGGGTAGAGGAAAAGAAACCTCTACTATTGTGCTTCCTCAAGGGAATATTGTCAAGGAAATGCATCCCAGAACAGGCCTGGGGCTGGAATCCTGTCTCTTCCATTCTTAGGGATGCGAAAATCCCTTTTTTTCTTTATTTAACCAGTTTCACTCTTCTCTGCTACACTGAAAGATAAGGTTAAGACACTGCATGAGTACTTGGAAATTCTGTAATTTTTTTTTCCCCTCCACACTCCCTTTTGTCCTCCTTTCCTATTTCATTACTGACAGCCTGGGCTCCCAGCTGTGTCTCATATTGTGCTTAATAAACTCGTTACATTTGGACATTATTAGGACCTTCCACAGCACGTGCTCTTGCAGCACCAGGGATGGAATCCAAGGCACATAAATCTGGCTGTCTGAAAAGGAACCATCTCTATCCACGCTGGCTTCTCTCAGCTCCTTCCAGAGTGAATGGAAAAGGAGAAATTGCCCTCAGCAGCACATGGATTTGCCTTGTTTCCGGACAATGTGCTACTAATCTTGGCAAACTGAGGGGTAATAAAGCACACAATCAGTTTGATTAGCTCAGGAGAGCCTGTGTGGAACAGGCACAGCCCTGAGAACAGCAGAAGTATCTATTTAAAGAGGAAGAAAAGTGATTGAAATCAAAGTCAGCGTTGGGTCAAGAGGTTAAGCTGGGAATTGGAAGAAAGCTTTGGACCATCAGCAGAAAAAAGACCTGAAAATTCCTTCCACAGGGAGGAGGAAAGTAAAAATAAACTTAGAATTTTGAGAGGACTCCATATAATGTGAATATTTGTAAACCAATTTCTCTGACACATGAAAACACTGCAATGTTAACAGATACAGATTCCCAACCACATGGCTCTGACTCAGCTGGATCCCATCTTTCAGCTTAAAGCATGGACTAAACTCATGTCTCTGCTATGAGGAAAACTTTGATGAGGAAAAATGCATCCCTGGAAGTGTTTCAAGGGTGTCTGGATGTGGCACTTGGGGACAGGGTTGAGTGATGAACCTGGTGATGCTGAATTAATGGTTAGACTCCATGATCTTGGAGGTCTTTTCCAGCCAAAAAGATTCTATGACTCCAAAAGCTCTGACACAAAAGGCAATCATAGCCTGACACAGAAAGAAATGAGTCTAGAGAAAATATTGTCTAGAGAAATGAGTCTAGAGAAGACTCCAGAATTCTTTTCTTTCCTTTTCTTTTCTTTT
>VXBB01014401.1:61819-82638 GCA_013399915.1 Illadopsis cleaveri
GCCTTGCCTTGCCTTGCCTTGCCTTGCCTTGCCTTGCCTTCCTTCCCCTAGATAATGTAAATATTCAGGTCAATTCATACACCACCATTTCACTACAATTATGATTAAAGAAGCTTTACCACTTCTAGAAAAAAAGAAAAAAAAGGCAAATACAAGTCAACGGAAGTGATTCACTCCCATGTAATCATCTTTTCAGCCAGTGATTAAGACTATCTCTATATTCATCTTCATTATCTGCTCATGGTTCTCCATATCCAGAAGATGAGCTGGCCCTATGGTGCTCTCCAGGGTGGCAGAATACACCCTAAGGGAATACCTGGGAAGGTCAGAACAATGCAGGACAAAAAGAATTTCATATGAACACACACACACATAGACACAGAGGTACATTGGCCAATAAAGGATGTGTTCTCTTATTTTATCAATTCTAGAGGTGTAAAAAAACCAAACAAACAACAAAAGAAGCTCATCAAAACACAACTAGAAGATATCAGTTGTATCCATTATAGCATTATTTATACTTCTGTCGAATTCCAAGCTACTACAGCAGAAATCTGGTCTATAGATCCTGTGTGAACAGGAGACAATGGAAACTAAAAAAGATGGGTAATTTTCCTCTCTTGGATGTGTCTGTTGAAGTGAAAGCTGGAAATCCTGATTATAGATACCAAGCTGTCTGATGATGAAGGTTATAAATTGACAGGATGGCCATAGGATCAAACACAATCCAACTTGCTGTGATTCACATTTCCCTTTAGGTGTCACGTGGAGCTGGAATATCCCTGGTGGCCCAGAAAAAACAATCAAAGTGCTATTCCTTTCCAGTGGATGGCTTTGCCATCTCATCGTCACGCATCCCAGTAAAACCCAGGATACAAACACGCAAATGCAACCAAGCTGAAATCCCCTCTCCTCCGCCGTGCCCACTGCTCAGTTTGAAACAGGCTGACTCATGTTCTCAAAGACACACTGAAAATGCCTCTCTCCCCATAGGGGATCCTTCAGAGCCCTGGGTGAGAGTTATCTCATTAAAATGTCTACCACTAAACCTGAGATAATTTCCACAGATGGTCCCTGAGATGCAATCAGCACATCCCATAAAGTTCACAGCCTATGTCAGATTACCCTAAATTATGTATTTCAAAGCAACAGATTAATTACGTTCTATTTCTCTGTATTTTCTATCAGGAGGAAGGGAGGGAAAGAGAAGGATTTGAGAAACAGCCTTAAAAAGATTCAGTCCAAACATTAAAAGTTGCCAAAGCTACACTCAGCTGATGAGTAGCATCTTACAGTGGGCAGCAAATTAAGGTTAAATAACGTGTTTAGCAACAGTTTTTTTCTTGTTGCTCCAACATCCTCCCTTTACTTTCCTCACATCAGATCAAGTGTAAATTCCGTTCAGGTCTTCACTCACACCCACCTTGAGCTTAAGATGTAATTTAAGCTCAGCTGAAATGGCACTGAAAAAACATCATCATCATCATGTGCCTTTCAAGCACGTCGGGTAATGAAGGCTTGATCCTGTACAAACCCTTTAGGACAGAGGAATTTGGCCAAAGATTTCACAGTTACATCATGGTGTGTAATTTATCAGTTCTACATAATTCCCTTATTTTCTTGGCTACTCTGTGGAGAGGGTTTCTTCTAAGCTCTTGGAATAACCACAGTGTTGTAGACAGGGACAATTTCCCAGGCTGGTTTGTCATGGAAACACAGGATCCGTCCACCCCGGTCAGCATTTGATAAAAACTTTTGAAAATGATCAGAACACTTCCTAATATCCAACCTAAAGAAAAACAACCTAAGAAAGAGAACGCTTCACTGGTCTCCAGCACTGGGAGATCCACTTCAGCAGCCTCCAAAGGATGCAGTTCATCAAGATAAGAAATCCAGCTGTCCCAAAGCTCTCATTTCTGCAGGCTGCATTATTGATGGCCCTCATGGCTGCAGATGGCACAGAGCTACACATTCAAGTGGCCTCCTTGGGCTCCCTCATCCAAATAGAGGATTGAAGAGAGGATTAGAGGTGGACCAGGACAAGGACATAAAGGAGAAACCATCAATGACAAAGCCTAGAGCAAAAATTTATGGTTTGTCTGTGCTTTGGCTGACCTTGGAAATATCCTTGTGTTTAAACATGGAAGCCATCCTAGGAATTAGGTACTGGTAGCACAGAATAACTTTGAGTTATCTTCACAACATTTTCTGGCTCAGGCCAGGCTGGTGAACATTCCCTGGGAATGTACTCTGCACCAAAGACCAACTTGTCTTTGAGGGCACCACCCAAATAAAACCCCAAAAGCCAACCAACCAAAGGAAAAAAAAAAACAAAAAACCCAAAACAAAACCAAGAAAACCCCACAAGCAAACTAAACCCCAAAACCCCCACCCTAAAATAAACAAACTCCAACCACATCCTCCCCAAATGCAGTAGAAAAGGTGAATCTGCATTTTATGGTATTTCCTCCCTCCTACCCCAGAGTTCACTCCTATCCCTGGAGTTTGCTGCCAGCTGCAGCAAATGAGGCATGGGATGAGTTTGTATGTTTTTCTGAAACATGGAGCCCACTGGGGAGAGCAGTGCAGGGACACAGAAAGGAAAGGAAGAGAATGATCTTCTCTCAGCAAATAAAACTAAATGTGTGATAACCTGGAGTCAGCACAGTGGGAGCCTGTTTTGGACAAGCAGAATAAATTTTGTGCTGGAGTCGGGATAAGATGGTGCACAGAGGAGTCTCCAGGGCACAGCTTGGCTGCCATTAGACATGTCCAGAGAGCTGAGTATTTTATTGAAGATTGTTTTATTCAGAAAGAGTCATAAAATGAAAACGCTGTGTGAGGCAGAGAATAATATTTCCAGTAATATTTTCCACATTTTTGGGTGTGTGTAGGTCTCCCACTTAGATGAAACCAAAATGTTGTGGCATGGATTTAGATGTCTTTTGGATTGTTTAATTCTACCCAGCACTGCTGGACTCTAATTGATCACAAAATCCCCCTTGATGGATAGTAATCACAGGTTTTGTAAAAATAATTCTGGCTCATGGTCTGCAAAGGAGTGTGGTGTTCTGTGTTATCTTCAAGTCAGCAACGACAATAATGACAGTTTTAAAATCAAAATTATGTAGGATAATGTGGAAACAGCCCTTCCAAAAGCAAAGCAAACAAATAAATCCCAAACCCAAACCAGGACATTAGGACTTACAGGTCATGGTGAGCAGGTGAAAAAAACCTAATAATTATTCAGTGATAGTCATCCAGCTCCAGTGCAAAAGGCCATGATTAGCATCTCTCTAAAATGGAAATTAATGTGCTTTTTTCCTTCTCCTGCTTTTTTAATGTGTTTCCCAAAGCAAACCAAACGCCCCAGTTTGCTCCCACATGTAGAGGCCTCCTCAAGGCAATTTTCATCTCTGAATTTCTGCAGAGTGCCTTGAGTGAGAGAAGAGGACACTGAGTACTCCACATCCAGGTAACCTCAGCATTACAGATCCGAGTACCTGCTATACCTCCTCTGATCACCAGCATAGGGAATAACACCAAATTCTCTTTTCTCACTCTTCCAGTGTTTTTCTTTTCAAGTATTTTTAAGTTAATACTATTTGTTTGCATTAGCTGAGAGGAAATTGAAATTTCTTCTGTAGAAGGTGTGAATTCTTTCCTTCTGCTGACCCTCTGTAGAAATGAGATGTCCAGCATTGGGTACAAATCCCACAGGGATGCTTCAAACACCTCAAGGAGGATATAGACATTCTTGTCCTCAGCTCTGGCTGGGCTGGAAAGGACATTGCCCCCAGTCTGAGTTAAATATTGGGTTGATTTAGATTGGATATTAGGAAGAAACTCTTTACTCAGAGGGTGGAGATGCCCTAGCACAGGGTGCCCAGAGAAGCTGTGGCTGCCCCTGAATCCCTGGAAGTGTCCAAGGCCAAGGTGGAAGGAGCTTGGATCACCCTGGAACAGTGGAAGATGTCCCTGCCCATGTCAGGGGCTGGGAAATGATCTTTAAGGTCCCTTCCAACCCAAAAACCTTCTGTGATTCTTGATTTTGTGATTCCATGAAAAAATAAAGCTTTGCCAGCCAAGGCCAGGGCCATACAATCAGGTCAGAGAACTCTTCTCAGCAGCCCAGGGGAGATCCAAGAGGTGATGATGAGATGGGGGAGCTGGCTGGAGGTTCTGGTGCCTTCAGGGAGCTGCAGGGCTCCAAAACAACTGCATGGACTTAGAACTCATGGACCCAAGGTCTTCCTATGATCCCATGGGGGTTTTTTTTCCTCCTTTTCTTGTATGTGCTATTTCTTACTGTTGATGTTTATGATTTTAACCCTCAAATAGCCAGATTTATTTTTGTCATTCTTGACAGAGCAGGTGAAGCTGGGTCTTAGCAATGCATATGTATTCTAATTTTCTGACTGGAAATATTTTCCAGTAATAAAATCTGTGACAAATTCACCTGCTCTTTAATTTGCCATTGAACTGATGTGTTCACATTATGCTCAGTAAATGTCCTGTCCAGTTTAATTTGTTCAACTCTTGTTGTGCTCCTTGTTTTCACCTCTCCTTGCTTCCCCCCTCCCCAGTGTATAACCAAGGTACCATTCTGCATCCCGAGTGGGATTTCTCTGCTTTAACCTAATAAATCTTTTAATTCCTAACTTGGTATTCCGCTCTAATAGATCCACCCATGAAAAGAGCCCAGAAAGCTGGAGCTAAGAAAAATCACTTTCGTTTTTCTCAGATACTATCGAGTGGTTTGATGTAAAATACACATGCAGTGCACAGTTTGTGATCTCAGATTTTATCATCCACGCGTCGCAGAGCTGAGTCAAACCTGATCAGGTTTTTGATGAAGGGATAAAGAGTCAAGTCTAGGCTGGAGCCACTTAATAATGGTGAGATATTGAAAAAAAAAAAAAAAGAGTCGTTGCATAACAGCAAGGAGCAGTTCACAGGAGAGACTGAAATCTGGCTCCAAAGCATTGGTGTGAAATGTGGACACAAGTCATCCAAAGCAGAACAACTTAGAACTTAATTAACCTTGCTGCTTCATTATTAGGGATCTCCACTTAAATTAATGATCCAAAGTGTTAAAATAGCAAATTGACCATCTATATTTAATCATAAATGCTATTTCTGTTTGCCATTTACATTTTTAGCGGGTTTTTTTTTCCCCACCCTGAAAAAAGGTTGATAATAACTGAGCTGGGAGACAGAGTTTGAAATACTTTCTTTATAACTGGAGAAGGTATTTCAGGAATATCTTAAGTGGATATATATTATAATTTCTATTTTTTCATTGATTTTTCCATATTGGACCATGCCATATGGTTCATCCTGATTTTGTTTTTAGCAATTCATAATTTAATCAAGAATTACTGTCTAAGAATTGAACAGAAATTAAAAGCACATTTGGAAATGCACACACACGATGTTCTAAGCCCCCTGCCCTGACTGAGGAAAGGAAAGCAAAGTTGCTCATGACATTGAAATTTATTGAGAATTATGTGACGCCCTGAACAAAGAAAGAATCATGTGGTGTTAGTGAATTGACTGTACTGCTCCTGGACAAAGAGTTCCTCCCAGTTAATTATTAGCATTTAAATTATCAGCAGAGATATTTTAGTCTCTTTCTGCTGTTAATAAAAAGAGCCTGACACCTCTGTGGCATGAATCATATTTTGACTTCAGTCACTCTTTGATTAAAGAAGAAGCCTGTTCAGGCTGCCCTCCTAATTCAGAAATTATAATAGAGTTTGTACTTTTTTTCCCATGTTCTGCCTCAGTTTCAAAACACATTGTGACCTCTAAAGGTTCTCCCAGCTTTCAGATTACGTATTTTCATGAGGCTTTCAGTCAACCTTGTTTTCTTGGAAATCAAAACTAAATTTCCCTGAGTGTGCCCAGGGTCTTTATTTGCCAGGATGAAGAGTAGGATGAAGAACCCTGCACAGTTTCTTCAGGAAAGACTGAAAAATTGGTCTCACTGCTACAACAGTCTCATCTTTCAGCTAATTCCAGGTCATTCCCTTGCAAGGATATCCCATCTCTGGAAGTGTCCAAGGCAAGGTTGGACAGGGGTTGGAGATAGTGGGACAGTGGGAGTTGTCCCTGCACATGGCAGGGGGTTGGAACGAGGTGAACTTTAAGGTCTCTTTCAACTCAAACCATTCCAGGATTCTATGGTATTTTCTTCCCTCCACCCCTAAATCGTGTTATAATTTTATTTTTTTTTTTCAAAATTTACTGTGAATGTTGACAAATACGGAGGTTGATGACTTTTGTCAAGGGTTGTCTCTTCAGCATGATTTTTTGTTTGGTTTTGGGTTTTTTTTTCCATTTCACTTCCTTATTTTTTCCTTTTACAAGCTTAGTTTTGGGGATTGGTGAGTCCCTTCCATGGCAGTGGGATTGGCTTTAAGGACTGTCCACCCTCCACGCCCCCCAGCACTGATGTCACAGGGATAACCTCCCAACTTGCTACCATTTGCTGGACATATTAAAAACCCTGCAAGATCTGTTCCGTCAGCTCCCAGGGTGTCTGTGGATTTAAAAATAACAACAGCTTTAAGAGAGATCCCTATGATAACCAAAAATTCTGATATGTCAACGTGAGCTAGAAAAAGAGAAAAGAAAGACAACCCAGTAAAAAAACAAATCTTCTGAAGGCAAGCGCTAGTTGTACTCCGGCTTCTGAACATCTCTAAAGCACTAAAAACAGGCATGAAGAAAATGCTCTAAAATTGCTCTTGTTGTTATTGTCACTAAGGAAACAGCTTCCCAGGAATCTGCAAGTTGAGCGTACAGGCTCTTTGATGTGCAGCCAACTCCCTCTTCCAGCACACTTCCCAACTCTCTGGTGAATCAGGTCTGTCCACCAAGGGAGATCCCTCCTGCCCTGTCTCAGCTGAGGCCTCACTCCGTGCAGGGTTTGAACTCTGATGCTCCAGAAAAGCCACAGTCCAGACTTGCCACAACATGTGATATCAAAGCACAGAGTCATGACTAAACTGAGGGATTTTGCCTTAAGATACTTCTTGCAATCCAACAGCACTGCCAGGAGAGCTAGAATAGCACAGGAGCTGGGGAATGTGGGAGGCACAAGGCAGAACCTTTTCCTGTCTGTTCGTTTGTGGTGTTTTTCAGCCACACTTCACACACACACACACCCCCCACACACACATGGTGACTGAGATGTGTGCTGGGTTTGGATTGAGGCAAAGGGGTTTGTAGGAATTGTTTAACCTCTTCAGCCCTTCAAGCAGAGTGGCCATCTGCACAATGCCTGTTGGGAATGGTGTACGAGATTGGATCATCTCTGACTTGAGCCCAGGCGCTGTAAAGAAGGATCTCGGCTGACCTGCAAACCCATTCAACATGCAAATTATTTATCATTCATTTAATAATAATTTAATAACGGTTTTGTGACAAAATTCCCAGAGTTTAGGATGTTCCCTAGTGGTGTTCAATTTCCCAGCATCAGCATAGCCAGTGTTTTCCTGAGTTGCAGAGTCCCTCTCATATCCCAAAAAGCTTGATAACATATTCTGCTGAAATACATTCAAACAGGAGCACGCAGAGCAGATATTCCCTGTCACCAGTTCTGTTGCAGACTAAGGAACAAATAGTAGCTAAATTAATTGAAGAGACAGCACGGAACAGGCAGCAACTAGGGAACAAAATTATTTTTTTAATTACTAGAGAATAAGCCAAGACTTAAAGAAAATTATTTAAATAGAATCCGTGTAAATGCTTCACTAATACAAAATCATTTCTGAGCATTTGAAATTTGAAAATATTTTATCGTTACCATCGACAGGTGTCCATGTCAGATCTGACTTCCTAAGGCTCCTTGGGGGACTAAAGCACTTTTATCCAAGAACCAGAACATGTCTTTGTAGAAAAGTTTATTTCTGGAGTGTCCTTGTCTTCTTGCAGTCTCTAGTCTTCTATTCCCCTTCTCTTTGTGTAAAAGGCTAATCTGGCTCTCTTTAACTCTCATTTCTGAGCTATGTGGACCAAAAGTGTTTAAAAGGTCTAAAAGCAAAGCTGTTCTGTCTAAGCCAACAGCTGGACCACAGTGAATCCACCTGTCAACGGCAACAAATCAATGACCACAGAGCAATCCCCTGCCAGGGTAAAAACCTCTCTGTGCAGCCAGCAAGGAGCCTTTGCTTTCATGTTAAACTCATCACCCACCTTTGGATCAGAAGTGATTTCTCAGCCACCTCTTTGTGAGCACAAGGGAGCTCAAAGAGTAGCCAACAACCACCAGCGGTGGTTTCATAGCAGAGGCAAGAAAATGGCTTTAACATTGTAACTACAACGTGAAGTACACCAGGTTTGGAACCTTCCTTGGCCTTGAGGTCAAACAATGGCTTTGCCATCACCCTTGCTCACTCTGCCAAGCTGCTTCACCACCAACAGGAGCAGCCTCATCCCAACTGCCCATGGAAACTCTCTGGGCCACGATGTTTGCAGCTCCTGTTTGCCTTCATTTGAGAAATGCCTTATTTAGATATTGCACAGAGTCTGGGGATCAGATTCTCCCAGGCTACTGCAGATTCTTGCTGTTTCCCTCTCATCAGAGCCCTGCAAATGATTATCTGTCTTCCTCACTATTTCCAGTCTCATTGGTATTCGTGCCAGTGCTGTCAAGCAAACGCACCTCTGCTGAAGAGATCTTAATGAAAACAGTTTCCCCTCATCTGGGGAGATTCATTTCATCTCGAAAAGACAACAGAAATTTCTGTCACTGTGCAGCGTGGAGATAAAAAAGGCACAAATGCAAAACCCAAGCAATTGAAAAATGTTTGACGACGAGTCTGTGCCTGTCTGAGCACACGAGAACTCTGACGTGAGTTTTCCTCAGATAATTCCTTAACTGCCAATTTAGGATAATGACAGCGACACTTTTAAGAAATCCTTTGGGAGAAGAGTAAGTATTCACTTTTAAATTCTAAAAAAAAAACTATGAAGGAAATATTTTGATCTCTTTTTTTTCTTTTTCACTTTGAATCAATTAACCCTACGTCCCATCCTTGACATAGAAAGCCTTTGTTTTGTAAATCCATAAGGAGAGTTAAGAGAGTGTTTTACAAATCAAAGTGGATTTTCCTCCAGTAGTTTCAGACGTGTACTTTGTGGATGTTTATAGATAACCAAGCCATCCCAGACTCCTGTAAAGGACAGTGGCAGGACAGGGGGGGAAGCTATTATGCAGACATCTGATTTATTTGAATTTTTTGCTTCCAGCAAAAAGAAATTAATTGAACTTTATATTCTTATGCTCTGTGGATATAGTGTAGAAATTTGTATCCATGTAGATGTGATGGAGAGAGTCTATTTGCAAGGGCATGTAGTGCTAGGACAAGGGGGAATGATTTTAAATGGAATGAAAGAAGGTTTAGATTGGATATCAGGAAGACATTGTTCTCTTGAGGGTGGTGAGGTGGTGGAACAGGTTTCCCAAAGAAGTTGGAGATGTCCCATCCCTGGAAGTGTCCAAGGCCAGGTTGGAAGGGGCTTGGAGCACCCTGGGATAGTGGGAGGTGTCCCTGCCCATGGCAGGGGGTGGAAGAGGATGATTTTCAAAGTCTCTTCCAACCCAAACCATTCTGTGATTCCATGAAAACGGTATATTGTAGAAATTTACTCAAAGTGTAGCCCTTCAGCAGGGTGTTGTGCTTTTGCAATGGAATTTCATTGCTACTGGAGCAACACGTTGAATAAATCTCCAAATGAACAAACAAGTTTGGATATTTAGACTGATTCGTCTAAATGATTTCTTTTAAAAGATTCAAAAAATGTCTGTAAATATTTGCTAAGAGACATATTAACAATTTGGGGTCACGTCTCGTTTATCCCATGGGCATTGTTGAAAGGCCAAGTTGCAACAAGCAGGACGAATATACCTGACAGACATTTCAGCATTGCTGACATTAATAACACGGGTTCCTTCCCCGAGCTCGTTGCACAACACCGAGGAGGAGCTCTTCCAAAGCTGCTCACAGGAAACTCAGAGGGGAAAACCCGAAACAACAGGTAGGTCACACTGTGTTTCTGCTGCTTTGTATTGTTTTTCACGGGTCACTGACGGCAGCAGGCTGCTGAGAGAGGCAATAAGGAATAAAGCGTGGGATCCTATTAGAGCATTCTGTAAAACCAGGCTCGAAAATACAGAGCTTCCAGCCATGGAGCTCATGGTGATGTTGGCTGAAGTCATGGTAAGAACAGCCTGAATCTCAGCTGGACAAAAAGGGGACACAGCAAAAAAGGGTAGAGAATGATAACAGCACAGAGGGGAGTGGAAAGTGCTTGGAGGAATGTGCATTGTTTTACTCTTTTGCACATTTGATTATTGAATGGACTGGCAAATCACTGTGGTTCCTTTCATTCAGAGTGGAGGAGTTGACATCTTTCTTAGAGATGAGAACTTTTTGGAAGGCTAAGTCTAGCTTCAGATGGCAGCAATACAACCTGCCCAATTTGGAGCACATTAGTATTTTTTTATTTCTTCATGTTCCCTTACATCAGTGATTTTTCTTAGCCTTCTTCAAATTAGAGGAGAAAAAATTGCCAGGAAGGTTAATAGAATGTTTAGAAGTGCTAAAAATAAAGGCAGGAGGATGTGGGGACGACACGCTGATCTATGTTGCTCCATCAGCAAAGGAAGCAAAGACCTGAGATGCATTTTGAGGAAAGATGGAAATTATTATTTTCTTTAAGAAGTTAAGAAATTCTTGGGGATTACTGCCTTCTTTACTCAGACAATGGTGGGACACTAGAACAGGCTGCCCAGAGAAGTTGTGGATTCCCCTTCTCTGGAAGGGTCCAAGGCCGGGTTGGACAGGACTTGGTGCAACCTGGGACAGTGGAAGGTGTCCCTGCCCATGGCAGGGGGGGGGTGGATGGGCTTTGAGCTCCCTTCCAACCCAAACCATTCCATGAATTTTTAATTGATTCTCTGATTCTATGTTGAGAGCAGTTGCAGAGCTGTGAAAGACCGAGGCAGACTCAACCATCCTCAAGTCTGTCTTCTTTATCTTTGCCGTTCCTGATAAAAATGCACTAAAATGATGAATACAGGTCTTGCTTTCTGGTATGATACTCTGCCTGTTGCAGGCTAAATGCAAACACAAAGGTGGTGATTTTTCAGCCACACAGAAGCAGTAGCACATTACAGGGATGCATTTTGGAAATGGCAAGGACGTGGCACAAGTACAGAAAACAATTTGGCATGTTGAAACCAGCCCGTGAATCAGAAGCTGTAATATTTTGGGTGAAAGCTCTCAGAGCTGATTTATAAAATGCCAGTCTGAACATGCTAAAGAGAGTGATATGAATTATCCTGGCCATGCACTCAGACATGCCTGCATATCCTTCCAGTCTGACCGGGCTACATGGAATGGGGAGATCTGTTAACTTTTCTTTTTTCAGATCATCATATCTGGCTTACCTGGCTCTTCTACAGCACTCACTGCCCAATATTCCCCCATACCTAATGGAGGTAAAAAGGACGCCCAATCCAATTCATTATTTTAGAAACCTGATTTGAGATCAATGGATTTGGAATCTGGATTCCACAGGTTTCGTTGCTGTAAAGACAACGTTTAATAAACACCATTTAGTTCCACCCAGACATCTGCACACATAAAAAGGTTGTATTTTGGAGCAAGTAGTTATAAAAGAGGCAAAAAGGAAATTACATAAAATTATATATGATTGCCAGAAAATTCAAGGTAAGCCCTGGTTTAAGCGAAAGCATTTCTAAACTTCGACATTTCAGCGAATGACATTCATTATGGAATAGTCTGTCAGTTCATTAAGCAGAATATCACCTTAGAGTTTCTGCAGTCAGTGAAGAAATGAACTGCATGTTAATGTTCAGGTGAACTTCCTTCTCACTCTTTTAGAAAATAACTGTGAGTTCCAAATTATCTGATTTAAGCAATCGGGTTGAGCTGTCACGTTGCTGGTTTCATATCCATATTTTTCATGGCATTTCACACACTAAACTTCTGGCTGTGAATGGATTTGGCAAAGGGTCACACCCATGGTACTGCATAATGTAGTGTACATGAAAATATGCATAATCTATTTATTGAGGTCTGCCTCAGAAGCTCTTTGGGAATAACAGAGTAACTAAATTATATCCTTGCTCTAATTCAGTAGGGACAATGGGAAGGAAAGCAAGAGGTTGATGTAATGATCCATCAGGAGAAAAAAATATTAAATCAAGACCGTGTCAAAAGGGAGACTTTTAGTTTGGACAAACCATTTTTATTTCTGCTAGGAGACTCACTTTTCCAGATGGATCCTGGAAAGATAGAAAAACATTTTTCTTTCAGGGAGAATTTCACCAGAGGTTTTCCAAGCTGATGCACATGAAGCTCCCCAGAGGACCTGGAAGATGCTGAGTCTATCAGAAGAATATTAAACCCTGGTGCTTTGAAGAGTTTTGCTCTAAATAGGCCATGTTTTGCTTTAATCACCTTGGATCCACCTCTGTGTTTTCTGGAGACAGAAAACATGCCAGAAAAATGAAAGCAGAAAAAAGCCACACAAACCTTCACCAAAGAAAGTAAAGTGTGCAGTTGACAATGTTCATTCCAAACAGGAGAGTTTGGAGAAACTGAAACAACTCGGTAGTAAAGCCAACAGCGCTCTGGAACCTGGACAGAAAGGTCTTTTCACATTAAAAATGTAAAACTATGTGTAGGTGGAATCTACATCTCAAGGAATCTGGGAAAAGGAGTCATAAGGATGTATCTATAAACACCCAGGAGTCGCAGACTGGAGCTGGTGAATCACAAACATTAAAAGAATCCAGAAGTTCTTTCTCGCCCTAGAAGGAGAGAGCAACCTGGGCAACAAATTCCAGGAGCTGCCAGTGGTAGCTGAATCTGAAGAAAGTCAAATGCAGTCTCGAGGTTGTGTCACGAAAAAATGACTCCAGGAATGATTTGGAGCTAAATAGATACACCTACAACGTAGGTGGGTTTGTTTTGGGGTTTTTTTGGTGTGTTTTTTTTGGTTGGTTTGTTTTTAGGTTTGTTGTTTTTTTGGGGTTTGGGGGTTTTTTTTGAGGGCGGGGGTTTGTTGGTTTTTTGTTTTGGTTTGTTTTTTTGTTTTTTGGGTTTTTTTGGGTTTTTTTTCTTTTTTGGCTTTTTTTGGAGTTTTGTTTTTGTTTTGGTTTTTTTGGTTTTGTTTTGGTTTTTTGGGGTTTTTTTGGCTTTTTTGGGTTTTTTTTGTGGCCCAGTATCTTAACTGTGATCCAAGACAGAACATCAAAAAGGTATTTTTCCAGCCCTGCATGAGGGTATATGAAAATCAACCAACCCATTCTTTGTGTGTTCGGTAAGAGCACTGAGGCCAAGATTTGATCAGTTTCATTCTACACCGACAGGAGGAGGGATCAGAAAGCCAGGACAGGACTCAGCCAGCAGATGAAACCATCTCAGTGGTATTTGTGGCAGACTTTTCAGGCTGAAGAGCTGCAGAGCTCAGTCTATAGTGGATAACTGTATTTATCCACATTGACTGGGCACTGGCCAGAGGCCAGGATCAGCAGCTGAAACGCTGGTGTTTGGTGCAGCAACACCCCAGGGCATTTAACCTGCCCTCAGGAAGAGGGGAAATGATGTGCTGTAGATAAACACCACACTGACAAATCCCTGATGGATGTCAGATACCTCAGGGGATCTCAAATGACACTTAACGCCTCCGTTTAAGTGGCTGAATCGTGTCCTAAATCTCTTTTTATTTTAACAGGAGTTTCTGCGTTCAGACACAGGCAGACACTTCAAAACCCACACCCGTCTTGAAGTGTCTTGATCTGAGAGCTGGATCCCATTTCGGGTCAGCATCATAAAAATTATCTGAGCAAAAGAGACCTGCACGTTCCATACAGAGAAAAGGGAATGAATTGAATACTAGAGGTGAAAATCTGTCGGGGATACACTTGCTAGAGGCACCGAAAAGGCTGTGAAGTGCTTTTCTTCTCCTCTTCTGAATGAAATTCAGACTTTGGTAGCCTGTGAAGGCTCTTTTCCATGCATTGCCACATCCAGCTGTTGGAACAAGCAACAAGCCAGAGCACAAAAAGCTGAAGCAGTGTCCAGAGGCTTGGATGATGCAGAGAAATGACTTCCACATGGTTTTCCAATACTGCTTTTCCTCTCTGTTTGCTCCCTGCAGCCACTGAGAACTGTTCCCTAACCGAGTCCGCCCCAGCTGTTCCCCCACTGCACGTAATCATCTCGGCTCACAAACCCATTCAGCAGCACAAAAACCTCATCCAGGCTGTCAAAAGCCACGGAACCCGAATGAATGAGCGTGGCTTGTGCCATCCAGGGCTGCAGTGACAGCTGTGACACACTCGCAGCCTTAGTCATGAGGAGCTTGAGCATCTGCGGTATTTCGGATGCTCTCTCATCTCCTCTGCATTTTAAGTTAGAGCACAAAACTCCTGGAAGGAATCCAAAGATCCTGCTCTCTGAAACACAGGAAATGAGTAACTTCACTAACTTTAACTCGGGTCTTTAAATAATGCACTTGTGCTGGCTTCTTTATAGAATTTGTTTCTAGGCCAAGAGAGAAAGTTCTGTTGTACGTCCAAAATCTTAGATGCAAATTAAGCCCGAGCTCATGTTTGGCTTTTGGTACTAATTGCATAAATTTAAGAATGCAGATGCATGTAAAATGTCATTACTACAAATATTTTGTTTTAAAAGGAAATGTTTTTTTACTTATGACCATGACCGTGCCATTTTATGTTTTGGCTAGAAATAACAAGCACCTTCTCTAAACCTACTTCAAAAATGTGACAATAAGAGCAGAAACAGAAATGTTGTGATTTAATAAAGTCCTTCCATTCCAGGAAAAGGAATTCAGAGTTAAAGATATCTTAGCTATTTTAAACTCCCTTTCCAAATATATATAATTTATTTCTGCTGTGGAGAAATGTACCTCTTACTGCTACAACTTTACCTCCAGTCTATGTATCAATGTGTTCTGAGACGTGCGTGTTTTTACTTTTTTTTCCCATTATTTGGTTTTCAGTAAAAAATTTTAATGGCCGTAGTGAAGGAGGAGGATGATAGTTAAGTCTATTTATCAGTGGACTTTGTTAGCTTAGGACAGAGGCTGAAAGCATTAAAATAAAAAAAGCACTGAGCTATTGATATATGGCAAAAAGCTGCCTTTTAGGTCACCTAGTTCTGAGCACAAGGGCTCCAAGCTGGTCAAAATGTATTTCACAAGGTGCCAACCCTGAGCTAATGAGGTCTGGTCAGCATTCATCTCCAGCTCTGTGCAACTTCCAGTGCAGCCATTCCCATGCAGGGCAGAGCAGAGGAATCTGGAGCTTTGCACAGCTCCTGCCTGGCTCAGAGAACAGGCACAGCCAGCTTGTGTGTGCCTGCAGAAAATCATGTGGCTGTCCTAGATGTGCCCCCGTGCTGGTGTATCCACAAAATCACATCCCAGCTTCAGCTGGCAAATCCCTCTGGGTAACTGGACAAAGGAGGAAAGTGTTGGTACACTCAGGAAGCCTATCAGATCTCAAAAATCAAGGAATAATTAAAAAAAAAAAAAAAAAAAGGGTGGGATACTTAGGTTGGATATTTTCTGGGACATGTGGCATGAATTCTCCCACAGCTGCGTCTGCCCTCCATGGAATAAAGGGAAGATGATCATGAGGAAGGTTTCGGGTCTATCACAGCAGTCTTGGGCTTTTCATAAAACTTGGGCTTTTCATAAAACTTCCCAGCTATCAAAATTTGTGAGCTATTAAAATATGACCAGCCTTCCCCTCCAAAGAAAGATGGGAGAAAGAGGAATTTCACTTCCTGGGGATGCCTCAGAGATGCCATGGACACTCCATCTGGCTGATGGTGGATGTGTATCTGAGTCAGCTGCTGCAAGAGCCCCCACGGGGTGATTCACCTGACCCACGCCAGGATGGGATCAACCACTCTGCTGGTTCCTAATACAGTGAATTAGGGTGATTGCCTTGGATATGAGAATTTCAGGTGCTTTCAGAGAGTAAATGAGCATCATCCAGGCAGCCAAACACTTCCGAGTGAGAAAGCCTTCCCTCCACATGAAATGAGCAACAGTTTTGCCAGGGGATCCTTTGGGGACAAGTTTCTTCTTGAGAATGAGTGAATTTATACATCTTCTGCCCCCTAGAGATGGACCTAATGATAAATCTGCTCCCCAGAAATCAAGAACTTAATTCAGTCACATTTCCCTTCAACACATGTTTTTTTTCTTAAGAATCCTCACAGAATCAGATTGGACAATGCACTGTCCCTTGCAGGGTCAGAAAGTAGCAAAACTTGCCTGATTCTGAGCAACAAATGAATAAAAATAAAAAATCCAGGCTATTAACTCACCGCAAAGATTAAAACATCTTTTCCTGCCCTAACCCTCGGGTCCATTTAGCAAACCAACAAATCATAGATAACAAACCATAATTATCCTTCCATTTGCAGCTCCCGAGCAATCGTGACCCAAGCATCTCTAATGGGGTGCAAAAGCCACTGTGACTGAGGTATATTTCTTGTGAAATGCCTCAAACTGGATGGACAAACCTGAAAACAGACCTGGCAGATGTTTAATGTATGTTAAGAAGCCCTTAGACATCAATACTCCCAATGCGTTACAAAATAAATTATTATTATTATTATTGCTATTGCCGTAATCATTATTAAGAAAATTAAGACCATATACATATTCATCCCCTTTTCTCCCAGTTTTAGAGTGAATTATGAATTACATTAATAGAAACTAGAATTATTGAGTTATTTGTTGGGTATTTTGGTGCTTGTTTTGGCTTGGGTTTTTTTTAACAATGGCATTAAGAATTTTTCCATCTTTAAAAACTTCTAAAAAAACCCCAAAATTAAGGCAGTTAAACAGATCAAAGTAGTTTCAGATCATAGCTCTCTATCAAGGAGTAAAATATGACACCTGAATGAGCAGGGATGGCACTGCCAGAATGTCTCCAGGGCAGATAAATTGAAGAATTTGTATTCAAGAGTAGCCTGGAACCAGAGCAGCAAACAAGTCCCTGCAGCTGCATATTTCTGCAGGACCCCTTCGGAGGAAATATTCCTCAGCACAACAGCCACATCGGCTTTAAATCCTCTGTGGGGTGATGCTTCCACCTGTTTTTTAGGAGATGGAATGGTTTAGCTCGTCCTAAGAAGTTCAAGCCTGAAATTATGAATCCGGCTACTCTGGAGATGAGCTTGCAGAGGGACACAACCACTGAGCTGCAGTGAGTTACATAAACAAGGCTGGAACAACCCAGCCAGTTTTATACTCATTCCTGGTTTGCCTTGTGCAGATAAAACTGCAAGCCTGAGAAGACAGAAAATAAATAGAGAGAGCAAAAGGGGGTGAGAGGATAAAACACCAGCAAAGCAATGGGGTGGGGGGTGGACGATCTGCCACAAAGCTTCTGGGGAAAAAAAAAAAAATCTGCCTTTTTTCCCATATATTTGTGCCCACTCAATTACAATCCAAACAGCGTCTCAGCAGCCACGACAGACACGGGAATTCTAGAACTTGTTAGTGCTGTGGAAAACTACCAAACACCTTTCTGCATGCAAAGCATTCCCTAAGAACAGAACAAGTTCAGCACCAAGGGAACTGGGAAAGTCTCCTCGGGGATACTCTGAGCAGCCTGTTTCAGCGGTGCCACAGCTCACCGTGACGAGACACTGTCAGCAAAGACGACTTTCCAGTTGTGGATGGCAAAAAGGAGAGAGTTCCTCACTGCTGCATTTGCATCCCTTTCAGCAGAGCTGTTCCACTTCTGCCCTGATGTGGAAAATTCACTCCAAAATCCTGTTGACTGCAGTGTGTGCCGGAGCACAGATGGTGTGGGATTGGCTGGACATGACAGGAGCAGAGGAAATGGAAACAAGGAAACACAAACCAACAGAAAAATTCCCCTCATTGACTTAAAGATTGCTGGCTGCACTCTCTGGGCCAAGGAAAGGGGTGACATAAAATTCAGCATCTCCACTGGCTTCCACATCCTCAGATCAGTTTTCCTCTCCTGGGAACAGTGGCAAATAAGCAATTTCTCTGCTAAATCAGGACTAACTGCAAGACCTGATACTTCTGCAGGTTCCTCCACCAGGCATGAGTTGCAGCATGATCCTGCCCTGAGTTCACTTTTTCTCATCGTTTCTTAACTCAGATACTCTGGTTCCATTAAAAGATAATCTGAGCTAATTTAGGAATTAGACTGTTTGTACTAAGTGTGCTCAGAAGGAAGGAAAGGCAAACAAAATCTGCTACATTGGAATGAATCAGCTCAGGGACACGGGGGCTCAACTTAGCAAAGGCACAGGCACATATGGAACTCAACCCCAGGAAAAAAATATCTCCAGGATGTCGCCTCAGCCAGCCAACGAGGAGAGACGTGATGAACAAAGGTCTGGACGTGCTCAGCAGAGCAGCCCACAAGCTCAGAAACCTCAGGTTTTCTCTCCCTGGTAGCATCCCACAGCAGAGCTCCTGCCTCTGTGTTTGTGAGCCTCACAAACAGCAGCAGCAGCAGGTCTGGGCAGCTCCGTGAGGCTGTGGCAGCACCGTGCCTACAGCAGACACCTCAAACCCACTGCGAGGAAAGACCCTTCCACTTCCCTGCAGGCACCCCATGGATGATGGAAAGCTAAAGCCGAGGAGCAATCTCAAAGCCTGTCTAAAGAGAAATAAGTGTATTTATCACACAAAACCCCTCCTGTGACCTTGAGGGCTGTGCAGTGCCCATGGTTATCCTCCCAGCCATTCACACGTCTTTGGGTCTTTGGCCGGAGAGAACAAAGCAGCGGAAATCTCCCTCTCCGCGATGTCCCAGATCAATGCCCGAGACAAAATAAGAGCAATTGGAGCTGTCCTGAACGACAGCAAAGCAGCAACCCTGGCCCACAGCACATGGAAACAGGTGGGAATAAAAGTGTAAGACCACAACCCACACACAAGCAGACACATCAACTTTAATCCAACTCCCCTAACTGCCCTGACCAGCATTCCTTAATTATTCACCGAATTCCAGCATTGCCTTACCCATCCTAGGGGACAACTTCTTCCAAGCCAGCTCCAGGGTGTTTGGCATTAGCCAAAGACAGATGCTTGTATAACACGTTCTTTCTCTGCAGCTACACCAGGAGCACTTTCAGGAGTTTGCCTCCATGCTACCATTAATCCCCAGTAATCCAGCATTCCCTTGGATCAGCCATGGAAACCTTTCCCCCTTTCCCTGCTGTACCTAACCAGTGCTGCATAGGCTGGACAGAGAAGTCAGGGGGCTGTGTACCCAAATAACAGCAAGTGCAAATCCATTTGTTGTTTTTTTGACTCCAACAGATGAAATAAAAAAACCCAAACCAACAAGCTGCTTCAGTTACATATTGCTGTACCAGTCCACCACTTGCACTGTAATTAATATGCACCAGAAGGATGGTAATTGATAATTCCCTGAGAAAGAATCACGCCACTTTACTGCCTTATTCACTTTAGTTAAGATTTTCTTCTTATTACAGCTACCTCCAGTGCTACTCCAAATCATCCCTCAAGCTAAAGGCCAGATTCTGTTTACCTGCAGATCAGATGCAGAAGAAATCCACTGACTTCCAGGGAGTTCTTCCAGATCTGCCGCTGTGTAAGTGGGATGGATGGTCGTGTAGCCATAAACACCAGTGTGTCACTAATCAAATCTCCCTTTTTTTTCCCCCCGTGCATTTTCCAGTTCTGCACAGCAAAGCTGCATGATCGCATTCTCGTTCTCTGCCTGGCTGCAAACTCCTCAGATTCCAACACATACCTGAAGGTTTGGCATCCTAAATTCAGAGCACAGCGGAGAAGAGCATGTCCTGCGTGCCACCCCCCCTGACCGGAGATGTGCTGGGCATGAAGATGCTGTTATCAGAGCCAGCTGTTCAAACACTGATAAGGAGAAGTGCCCAGAGGCACGCGAGCAGAGGTCAAAGGCACACACGGACCGCAGCTTCTCCCTCCTACCCCACGGTAAAAAAACAAGCAAGTCCTGCTGCGCTGCTCGAGGGGTGAATCAGAGTTTCTGCGGCAGGTGAGGATGCAGAGCTTGCATCGGGAGCCTGGAGCTGGGAAACGCCGGCAGCAGCGGCGGGGCTGCTCGCAATCAGGTTTTATTTACCAGCCATATTGTGTTAAAACCAGACGTGACTCCCATACCGAGCGCCTCAACCTGTCACCGCCAGCAAAGGCAGATTGATTTGTTCGCAAAGAACCCAATCTATCTGGAAGGACGCATCCTCCCAGCCTGCCGAAGGCGGCGAGCCCGCACTCAATTCCCCCCTTCAAGAAGTGTTCCCGGGAGCTGGGGACGCGGAGGGACGAGCCCGTAAATCAATGTCCCTCGCAGACCAGCCGGCCGCTCCTCTTTCCCCGCCGGCTGCGGCAGCGCCGCCGTGACATCCATCCCCGGGCTCGGGGGCTGGGGCTGCCCCGGGAGGAGCCGGGGGAAGCCGGGGAAGGACTCACCATTGCAGCAGGGCTCGGTCCCGGCGCTGGCGATGCCGCATCCCCGCGGGCGGGCGGGCGCGGGGGGACAGTGGCCGCGGGGAGCGGTCCGGCCCCGCTGCCCGCGCTGGCTCCCCCCGGCCGCAGGAGGGGTGGGCGCCTCCGAAGGGAATCCAAATTCCTCCTCCCTCGCCTGCCGGTCATGTCCAGGCTGCCTTTGCTCAGGGGATGGGCCAGCTCCTGGCCGTGAAGGAATTTGCCATCGCTAAAGCAAAAAAAAAAACACCAAAAAA
>VXBB01014401.1:82910-97906 GCA_013399915.1 Illadopsis cleaveri
GAGATGCTCCGGTGCGCTCGCCCCTGCCCCTGTGCCTGTGTGTGATTCTCGTACCCAGACAATGCTCTGCAAAGCGAGCTGGTCCTGCGGAGAAATGCAAACACCTCCTCCCCCGAGTGCCTGAGCAAAGGGAAAGCGATATGGAACCAATAGCTTCTCCTTGGCTGCTCTCATTAATATGGATGGAAAAAAGAAACCAATGAGGAGGAGCGGGAGGAGGGATTTATTCAAATCAAATTTACTGAATCGAACACCCTTTCTCCCTTATTTTTCCTTTCCTTTTCCCTCGTACCCCAAATCTGCCTTCTCCCCGTCACCTTAGCCCCGTTTCTGCTGTCCCAGAAATTTTTATTTCTTATTTCATCTCTGTGACAGGGTCAGCAGCGCACGGCGATGGGAGGGAGGATGGCATCGCTGCTGGGAGGGAGAGGGGGCTGTGCAAGGAAGGGTGAAGGAAGCCAATTTCTCCCGGACCTGCAGAGTTGATTGCGAAGAGAAGCTATAAAGTAGCTAGAGTTGTCAGGGAGGGGAACTGAGGGCGAGCAGGGCAGGAATTTCAGCTGGAAACACCATTTTTGCAGATGCTATTTGCACATGGGCCGGTGGCCTGTGTCCAGGCTGAGCCCTCTGAGCTTGGGGAAAGAATTCTCTCCTCTCCCACAGCAGATGCACACCCTGGGAGGGAAATGCAGGTGCACACCCAGGGACTGCACAGGAACAGCAGCACCTGCGCTGCCCTGTGCTGCCACAGAGCCACCCAGCCAGGGGACATCTGGAACAGCAGGGAGTGGCACTTGCTGCTGGAAAATCAGTGGAGGGGAGCAGTAGAGAGGGCTGAGATGGCCAGAGAGAAGGGAAGGGGTCTGCAGCTGGTTCTGTGTCCAGTAGAAGAGAAGAGACAGAGGTGACCTTATCACTCTCTACAACTCCCTGAAAGGTGGCTGTGCTCAGCTGGGGCTGGTCTCTTTCTCCAGGCAGATCTGACAGAATGAGAGCACACAGCCTCAAGCTGCACCAAGAGAAATATAGGCTGGATATCAGGAAAAAGTTTTTTACAGAAAGGGCGATAAAGTACTGGAATGGTCTGCCCGGGGAAGTGGTGGAGTCACCATCCCTGGATGTGTTTAAACAAAGACTGGATGTGGCAGTGGGTGCCATGGTTTAGTTGAGGTGTCAGGGCTGGGTTGGACTCGATGATCCTGGAGGTCTCTTCCAACCTAATGATTCTGATTCTGATTCTGATTCTGATTCTGATTCTGATTCTGATTCTGGTTCTGATTCGGTACTTGCAGAGGAGCAGGGTGACATCAGTCTCCTGCACAAGAGCACCCAGGCACTGCTCCCTGCTGCACAGTGCTCAGGGAAGGCTGCCCAGACCTGGGAAATGACCATTAAAGCAGCCTGAGCATTGACAGCAGCCCCAGAGGAGTCCTCTGCCAGGATATCCCATGGAGACACTTGGCCCCATGGTGATTTTGCTGCTCTCAGGCCCCACAGCTCCATGTCAAGAATTTGAGGTGCTGGATCTTTACCCAAATTTTGTGAGATGTGCTGGAAGAGGTGCTGCCTGCTAATGAGGTTCTTCTAATTACCCTGAAATTCTGTGACACCTGTATCCCTACTACTGCTCTTCCTGCTGTGGAAGCCCTTTCCTCTGCTTATCTTTTCATAGGATCACAGAATCATTAAACGTGGAAAAGACCTCAAGATCACTGATCCCAACCTCTGACCCCTTTGTCAACTACAGAGAGCACTGAGTGCCACATCCAGTCATTCCTTGGACATCTGCAGGGAAGGAGATTCCACCACCTCTCTGGGCAGCCCATTCCAATGCTTGACCACCCTTAGAGTGAAGAAATTCTTCCTGATGTCCACCCTGCAGCCTCCCCTGGCACAGCTTGAGGCCTTTTCCTCCTGTCCAAGGGCTTGTTACCTCCACCTGGCTACAACCTTCTTTCAACAAGTTGTAGACAGGGATAAGGTCTCTCCCAAGCCTCCTTTTCTCCAGGTTTTTACCCCTTCCCCTTCATTTGCTGCATCTCCCATCCCCTATTTCCCACAGCATGTAAATTAACTTCAAATCCTCCTTGCCTTCACCCTACTTCCTTTAAACAAAGGAGGGGAAAAAAAGGCACTTTTGTCATAAAATCAACTGGATCCATGACCTGTCCAGCATGAAAAGCCCTGTCCCAGTCACTGCACTGTGGCTCTGAGCCCATGTGCAGAGGCCTGGGGGGCACAGCCCCAGGGCAGAAGCAGCAGCCCAGGCAGCCCTGTCACAGCCCCAGATACCTCCTCTGGAGAAAAACCTTGTACAGACACGCTGTGAATGCACTCAGCTCTGGTTTTGTTCCAGCACCACTGAGCAGACTGAGGAATCAGCTAGAACTTTCAAAGCTTCTCTTTGTGTTTTTTTTTTCCTGCAGGCCTGCCATCTTCTCTAGTCACATCTCACAAAGGAAATAAATTAAGGATTATGGAATAATGGAACGATTTATGTTGGAAAGCACCTTAGAGATCATCCTGCTCCACCCCCCTGCCATGGGCGGGGACATCTTCCACTGTCCCAGGTTGCTCCAAGCCTTGTCCAGCCTGGCCTTGGACACTCCCAGGGATCCAGGGGCAGCCACAGCTTCTCTGGGCAAACTGTGCTGGGCTTTCTCACCCCCATAGCAAAAAAATTTCTTCCCAATATCCCCTCTAACCCTGCTCTCTGTCAGTTTAAAGCAATTCCCTTTGTTCTGTCACTCCATGTTATTTTCCAAATTTCCTCTCCAGCTCTCCTGGAGCCCCTTTAGGCCCTGGAAGGGGCTCTGAGCTCTCCCTGCAGCCTTCTCCTCTCCAGGTGAGCACCCCCAGCTCTCCCAGCCTGGCTCCAGCTCTTTGATCAAATGTGTGGCCTCCCCTGGACCTTCTCCAACAGGTCCATGTCCTCCTTGTGTTGGAGATCCCAGAGCTGGAACCAGCACTCCAGGTGGGGATTCACCAGAGCAGAGTGGAGGGACAGAATCCCCTCCCTTGATTTGCTGCCTGCTTTTCTTTTGATGTAGCCAGGGCACGATCAACCTTCTGGGCTGGGAGTGCTCATTGCTGGGTCCTGTCCAGCCTCTCCCCACCAACACCCCCGAGGCTTCTCAGGGCTGCTTTCAATCCATTCCCTGCCCAACCTGTTTCTATGTTTGGGATTGCCCCAGCCCAGGCGCAGCACCTTGCACCTGGCCTCGTTGCCCTCCTCAAGGTTTGCACAGCCTCACCTCTCCAGCCTGCCCAGGCCGCTTTGGATCCATCCTTTCCCTCCTACAGGTCCATCACATCACCAGCTCAGTGTCACTGGCCAAATTCCTGAGGGTGCACTCGATAATGAAGGGCATTAAATGGAATAGAACAACAACAACAACAACAACAATAAAAAAAACTCCACAGCAAAAGGGACAGACTTCCCACAAAAAGGTATCTATGTTCACTCTGAAGACTTAAAGAACCTCTTCCCCCTCTCCAAAAGAACCACAAGAAAACAAAACCAAATACCTACCTGTGCTCTGTCAAAACTTCCAGAATTTATGGCAGTCCTACCTCAAAAGCCCTGCAGTGAGATGCTGCCTTAGCTTGCTAAGCATGGAAGAAGACTCCCAGGTGTTCAATTATTATGTGCTGATCCAACATCTGCTCCATATCTTTCCCAGGAGAAGGGCAGTGGGCCAAGAGAATCATCTAGTGGCCCATATCCAGCAGCAGTTGAGCTGCCTTAGATGATCTCAGCTGATTTTAATATCAGGTTTCCTACTGAAGTAGTGAGGAGAGGCTGTCTAAGAACTTTGTTCCCCCAAAGAAGTCCATTTTTATGAGCAGAAAAGAAATTAAGCCACTCCCAGGCAAATGGTGTTTTATTTTTGTCTTCCTGAGCAGTCTATTAAAAAGGTCTTTATTATTTAAGTGTATGTAAAGCACAATAACCATTCTTGGCTGGCATGAGGGACTGAGGGGAGGAGGAGGCTTCCTGAGGGCAAAGTGTGGGTTCCTACTGATGTCTCAACATCCATCCATCCATCCATCCATCCATCCATCCATCCATCCATCCCTCCATCCATCCACCCATCCCTCCATCCATCCATCCATTCATCCATCCATCCATCCATCCATCCATCCATCCATCCATCCATCCATCCATCCATCCATCCATCCATCCATCCATCCATCCATCCATCCATCCATCCATCCATCCATCCATCCATCCATCCATCCATCCATCCATCCATCCATCCATCCATCCATCCATCCATCCATCCATCCATCCATCCATCCATCCATCCATCCATCCATCCATCCATCCATCCATCCATCCATCCATCCATCCATCCATCCATCCATCCATCCATCCATCCATCCATCCATCCATCCATCCATCCATCCATCCATCCATCCATCCATCCATCCATCCATCCATCCATCCATCCATCCATCCATCCATCCATCCATCCATCCATCCATCCATCCATCCATCCATCCATCCATCCATCCATCCATCCATCCATCCATCCATCCATCCATCCATCCATCCATCCATCCATCCATCCATCCATCCATCCATCCATCCATCCATCCATCCATCCATCCATCCATCCATCCATCCATCCATCCATCCATCCATCCATCCATCCATCCATCCATCCATCCATCCATCCATCCATCCATCTATCCATCCATCCACCCACCCATCCATCCATCCATCCATCCTCCTACACAGGTAAGCTGCTTGCAGGAATATTTACTGAGACTGGGTTAAAGGTATTTTATTAGAAGGTCCTTGCTGTTTTATTTTGACAGCTGAGGTGTGATTTAATTAACTGGACAACGGGGTCTGAGCTGGCCAAGCACCTCTGCCTTCGTATTAAGGTCAGGTGTTATCAATGCAGCCACTGGAATATGAGGCAAGATCCATCCCAGGCCAAGGGGATACTGAAAGCAGCTCCAAGGAATTGTGTCCTAGATATGCCTGTTTCTCTCCATCCTAGACCTCTAAGGGTTAATGAGATGAATCCCTCTCTCACTATCAGCTTTGACAAGCCTGGAATGTTGAGGCTCACCCACGTGGCTTGTTCTGCTCTGCTGGACAAGAACTGCCCCCAGATAGAGCCACAGCCTCCCACCCTCACTGAGATCCCTCCTGACAGCCCTGCCTGGCCTGCAGATCCTCTGGTGTGCTGGTCAAGCTGTGCTGGGCATCCGCAGGAGAGCCAGAGGAAAGTAAAATTCTCTTGTGCAGTGTCACGTTGAAAAATACCTCGTGACAGATGGAGGTCCTCTGGTCTCCATATTCCTCAGTCACTTCCCACCAACCAGAATGATGCCTTGGGAATCCTGACCTGAAACAGAGACGGGACAGAGCTGGAGAATAAAGGAGATATTTATTAAAGGCCTTTAAAGATCCACCTTGGACAGGACAAGAGCCTGGCCAGGGCTACACCCAAGGTGGACCCAAAATGGGCACAAAATGAACAAACAGTCACGAGGTCTCAAACTTTGATAAGTTTTGGTCCATTTGCACCTTGGGGTTGAATTGTCCAATTCCAGCTGCAGGTGATGCAGTCCCATCCTTCTTGTTCTCTCCCTTCAACCCCCGTTGTTTGTGCTTTTGGGCCTGAACACTTGTGCCAGTTGTCCTTGGTGTGCAGCAGGAGAAGGATTTGTTTTGTGTCCCTGGTGGGTGCAGAGAGCTGAGTGACACTGACTGTGAGCTCAGAACTGCACCCCTGGGCAGCACAGAGTCTGAAATACATGAAAGCTGAAGCTTAAGGCATCAAGAAGGTTCCCAAAAGTCAGAAAGAGACATTCCCTGGTTCCTGAGGACAACATCTGGTGGGAGTATTATGTAGAGAGTATAGTCACTCGTTCCCTGTTTAGCCACGTAAACGAGCTGCAATGTTCAAAGACATTTCTGCTCCTAGAACCGTGCCCACAGCCAGGGGATGCAGTATCCCAAACCCCTCACCTGCTCTGGTCCTCTGGGACGTTCCTGGTGTGTAGACAAAGGTCTGCACCGCTGTGTTAAGAGGCAATGACTCAAACCATGAACCTGAAGAGCAGCAGGTGCCCTGTTGTGTGGGTACTTTTACCTTTTAGCAAATATAAAGTAGTTTATCCCTCAGAGCTGTGCACCTCAGGATGTTGGAAGGTGTCAGAGCAGCCACCAGGGAGAGTTGAGTGCTGGAAATTCCATCCCTGCTGATTGGATGAGAGGCTCTTGAGCTCAATACCTTCAAAGGGAATTTATTTGGGGCAAACTCCTTCATTCCTGTATCCAATTGTGTGTCTTCTGAAGCTCCTCTAGGAATGTTTAAGATCCACAAAATCTACTGAAAGAGTGAATAACTCAGGTGCAAGGCTCCAGTATCCCACTGCTCTTGAAGTCAAGAGTACAGTCACCAATAAATTCAGATTTCTTTTCCCTACCTGACCTACCTCCTCTTTCTGGAGCTTCAGTTTGGCATGAGGACAAAATTTGTTCTTTCCTCTTCTCAGGTAAATAAGCTACAGATGCCCTTTCACAACCCCTTGTGATTCATGATCAGCTGTTTAAAGAAATTACATCTTGTGAATCATCATCCTCCCAATGGAAGTTACATCCCCACTGAAGGGAGTCAGCAGAAGGGAATGTGTGTGAGCTCCTCTGAGAGAGCAAAAACAGGCAAAGTAGTGATGAACAAGACACAACAGGAGGTCATCATGGGAGTTATACCTGTGGAATTGCCCTGGATTAGGAGCCTTCAACTTCCAGTGGAGACTACTGAGACAGAAAGTGGTGTGAACATATAAAAATGGTGTTGAGAAGGTAAATAAGGAAAAAAACATACACTGTCCTTCCTAATGCAAGGATGGAAAGATGCCAAAAAATAATAATAATTAAAAACAAACAAACAAACAAACAAAAATAAATAAATAAATAAATAAACCAGGGAGGCCTGGTGGCCCCATACAAAATGTCTTAAACTAAAAATGTGACGTGACCTGACAGATGCTAGAAGCTTCCAAGGATTCAAAGCTACTCCATGGAGGAAAAGTCCCTAAAGGCAATTAAATATCTTGAGACCACTTCTGGCTCAGAAAGTTTCTGAAGTGCTTTTCAGTAGATGCTGGGAGATAATTTAGGGCACTTCTATTAATGCTTGCCCCTTGCTAATATTCTCTGTAGGGCTTTGCAAGACTTGCTGATTTCTGGTCTAACTCAGTGCAGACATTCTTACATTTTCTGTTGTCCCACCTTGTTGCCCCCCAGCAGCCCCAAGTCCTTCTACACAGGGCTACTCCCAATCCATTCTGCTGCCAGGAGAATTTATTGATGCCAGGGGTTGCCTCAAACACGTGCAGGACGTTTCCCTTGGCCTTGTTGGACCTCATGAGGTTCACATGAGTCACTTCTGGAGCTTCTCCAGGTCCCTCTGGATGGCCCCATCCTTCAGGAATGTCACTGCAGCCTCAGCTTGGTGCCAGCTGCAAATTAGCTGGGCCTGTGCTCAGTGCCACTGTCTGTGTCTTTAATGAAGATTTTCATCAGTGCTGACCCCAGTACCGAACCCCGGGGGACACCACTGACGTCCCTTAGAACACTGAGCCACTGACCACACCCCTCTGGATGTGACCATCCAACCAATTCCTGATCCACTCATCAATTCCACCTCTTTCTCATCTACAGAGAAGAGTGTTGGGGAGAAGATGTGCCCAAGGCTTTACAGAATTACAGATATATGACACCTGTAGCTGTCCCCTTGTCCACTGATGGAGTCACCCCATCAGGGAAGGACAATGGGCTGGTCAGGCAGGATGTGCCTTTGGCAAAGCTGTCCTGAATCACTTCCCTGTCCTCCAGGAGCATCAGCACAGCTTCCAGGAGGATTTGTTCCGTGATCTTCCCAGGCACAGAGGTGAGGCTGACAGGTCAGGAGTTCCCAGAGTCCTCCTTTCTACCTTCTTTAAAAATGCTTGCAAGTTTCCCATTTTCCCATCACCAAGGACTTCACCTGACTGCTATATAAATATGTAATTTACAGAAATACATTTTAAGAATATACCTTTAAATATGTGTTATGTAATTTATTATATAAATTTCTATTTCAATCTGAGCTGAGAGCTGCAGCACTCTTGCAGTTCTGCTTATAACTCCTCTATTTCTATGTGGCCAAGATTCATCCTACCACACTTTAGACATTTGGATGGATGAATTTTCTGGGGATTTTTGTGTTCTGCGTCCTCTGCTTCTGAGGATTGAGCCCTCCTGTGACCATCAGGGGGCTTCAGAAACATCTGGGAGTTTCTCTCCTCCTGAAACCTGGATAAAAATGGAACTGGAAGGGAGACCAACAATGTTTACACAGTGTTTCCATACTTGGCACTCACTGAAGGAATTGTATACTATTATCTGACAGCACCTCTTTATCAGGAGGAAAAGACATGCAGAGTCTCAAAGAGCACAAAAAGGTTCTTTATGTCTGACAGAAACTAAAGCTGTTGATGAGAACTTCCAGTTCCACGGGAGTGTGGAAGGAGTCTGTTGCTCAAACTGCACTTTCAGCCCAGACTGGGCTCTGGGTTTTGTCATGATGAGCCTCCTGTTGTCATATCTGAGGTGATATTTAAGTTTCACATGGAAGACATCAGCTTCTCCCACAGCTGAGGTGAGAGCCAGCCCACTGATTTCTCTGCAGTTTCTTTGTTCCTGGAAGTCCAATTCTCCAACCATTCCCATTCAAGTACAAACAATCACCGCTGGGTGAAGCTTTCTGCCTGCTAGAAATCACGGAACCATTAAGGGTGGAAAGGACCTTCAAAATCCCCAATCACAATTGCCAACTCAACACCATGTTCTCCACTGAACTGTGTCCAAAATTGCCAATACATATGATTTTTGCACAATTCCAGGAATGGTGACTGTGCCACTTTTCTGGGCAGTCTGTAGGAACACAGAGGAGAAGATGAGCTGGATGCTGGCAGCACTGGCCAGGAATGGAAAGCAGCAACCAAGTGCTGAGAAGCTCTAAGGGACAAGTTTTGAGCTGTCACTTACATCCCCCTAAGGGTCAGCAGGAGGTTTGGAAGAGAAAATTGAAATTTCCAGGGAAATATTTATATCTTCTTCTTTTTCTTGACTTGTTTTGTTTGTTGGGGGCTGGTGGTTTTGAGGAGGAGTGGTGAAATAGCACAGTGAGAGGCTTGTCCTTAAGCAGCACCAGAAGTCAGTGATTTGGTCAAGGGTATTTCCAAATTCCCAAACAGAAACTTAATTTAAAAAGCTCCACATTTAACAACATATTTTTTTATTTCTCAGGACAGAATTTCAAAACCCCCTTTTTTTCCTCTAAAAGTGTTACATAGACCTATTTCTTGACCAAATTTTTGACACTGTTTAGAAAGAATTGGAAAAAAACAGCATTAAAATAACAAGGACTATAAATCTGTGCCTTCTCTGATAATCCAAATATCAATAATGACTGGTCTTCAGAAGGATTGATTGATAACTCTGAATTACCACCTACAACTATAAAGAAGCTCAATATATACAAAGCTTTTGTGTTTAATAAGAATTTGTGATTGCTTGTAAAGAAAAGAAGCTATAAATAAATACAGGCCTAAGCAGTACTCCTTATCAGTTCTTAGAATGATGGATATTGACTGCAGTGAGATATGGACTTTGATCGTAGTGAGATAAGGAGCTTAAACTAGAAATATTTGAAGAAATAATTGTTTGTAGCCCTGGTTNGATCTCTCCAGCTCCCACCTCCAGCTGACCCACACACCTTCCCTCACCTTCCAGCAGCCTTTTTCAGCACCTGGAAGAGGTAGTAGGTCCTCCTCAGACAGTTCCTACAGAAATTACTGATGACCAACTCGTGGCTGAATTCCAAGGTCACACTCCCATCTGAACTCTCTTGATTTATGAACTGGTTTTTCCACTTGGGACAGTTCTGCCTTCCTTTATCTGCAGGCACAGACAGATTGCTCCCTCAACTCTGCAGTCAAGAGCTTTTCTTTTAATTTCTCTGACAGGATGCCTTGAGTTCTCTCCTGGTGAGGTGAGGATTATCCAACAGTGCTCAAGGTCTTTGATTCTCAAAACACCTTCAGTTTAACATCTGCTCTTCTCTTCTTGCACGAAACTCTTTGGAGGGAGATTTTCCCCTGCTGAAGGAGGACAACTGGAAAAATTTTCAGCTATAGAAGACCAATAAAACCTTTTTCACTTCGAATGGAAGTAAATAACCTTCTAGTGAGGACGGCAGAAGGTCTGTGATTGGCCTGAGCACCAAGTCTGAGTTAGCCAAGCTATCATGTAAAGGTTTTAACGTAAGGAGCTCACGGCCAGATTTGCAAATGCAACTCGTGGAGTTTTCTCTTGAGGAACTGATGCCTGTGCTGCTTTATCTGCTGCAATTCTTTATGTGGAATGAGGCAGTAATCTTTTATTTAAAGAGAAGACTTTCTTTGTTTCATATTTCTCTCAGAACTTCATTATCCTCAGTTCCTTACTCCTTTTATTACTTTTTTTTTTTCCTTAGGAGACTCTCTTGGGTCCCAGGTGCTGCACATATATAGAATTTATATGTGAAGTAGCAACTTCCAAGGTAAGTCAGGGTTTGAAAATGCAGCTTTAGCCATTACAAAATATCTCCTACTTGTGCTTACACAGAGGAAGTAGCTGTGTCTGCTGCTGGTAGTTTATCATCATTTAGTAAGCCAGACTGCGAAATAAGGAATATGCTTTGTCACTGGAGTGTAACTGCTAATTGCATTCAGATACGTTATTTTTTTTCCCCCTGATTTTTCCCTGTATTTTTTATTTTCTGTGCAGTTTTTATTCCCCTGCACTTGGCTGAAAGCCAATTTTCTTAAAGGGAATATGACAAAGCTAAAAATCCTTTTCCTTCTCTAGTAGAAATCTCTTCTGCTGTTTCCATGCTGTACAATACCCTTTGCATTTTAGAGTACATTGATATAAAATCTGATCTCCTGCAGGAGACTGTGGCCTCCCTTTCCTCCTCTGAGCCTGAAAATCACAGACCCACTGAATGTTTGGGGTCGGAAAGGACGTTAAAGATCATCCAGTTCCACCATGGGCAGGGACACCTTCCATTATCCCAGGGTGTCCAAGCCCTGTCCAACCTGGCCTTGGACACTTCCAGGGGTCCAGGGACAGCCACAAAATTCTGTGCAAACAATCAAGGGCAGGCCCATCCAAAATTTCTGTCTTCATCTCCTCTAACGTGAACGTAACAAAAACAATAAATTAGATAAAATATTCGCAACAGGAGAACACTCTTTCCTCTGGCTCTGTCAAACACAGAAGAGAAAAGCAAAAGCCAAAGTTAGGAAGCAAAGGCCAAATAAATGGATTTCAGAAATAAAAAAATCTGAAAAAGAAGGAGGAGGAGGAGGAGGAGAAGGAGGAGAAGAAGGAAAAGAAGAAGAAGGAGGAGAAGAAGGAGAAGAAGGAGAAGAAGAAGAAGAAGAAGAAGAAGAAGAAGAAGAACAAGAACAAGAACAAGAACAAGAACAAGAACAAGAACAAGAACAAGAACAAGAACAAGAACAAGAACAAGAACAATCAGCTTCTTAAAGAATTAGGAATAGTAACCACTGCAATAAAGTATCAAAGAAAGTGGAAGGTTTGTATTATCTAAGGGCTTCATCTAATCAAAGGTTGGATATATCTGCAGTGGAGGTGCCTGTAGCTGAGCTAATCCTTGTTTCCCTTCCTAGTCACAGAAATCTCCTTTACAGTCACCAGAAACCAGAGTATGAATCAGACATCAACCTAAGGCAGGCATGCAAAATAAATGAGAAAAATCATATCCTGAAAGTGCTGTTTCTCTCCACTGGCTTTAAAGGAACCTCTGTTGTCAACATCTAAAGGTGGGTGAGATGAATCCCACTCTGGGTGTCTCCAAGACAAGTCCTTTTGCCACTTGAAGGAGATGTTTTATCCAAAAATAAATCACCGATTTCAATAAATGAATAAATTGTAATGGCTTCTGAGGCTAGATGTACATAAAAGCATGGAACTTAACCCTGATAAACGGAAATACTTCATAAGACAATTTTCAGTGATGGAACACATTTCCATAAAAAATGTCAACGAGCAAGACTACAGTTTAAAACCAAAGGAATTGGAAAATTAAAAAAAAAAGAAAAAAAAAGTCAAGATTATCCAGAGGAAACATTCATAATATTGAAATAAATTTAGTAGGGTATGTTACTACTTGACAGCTTTAATCAGTCTGCAGTTGCTAAAGGTCAAGGCAAAAATAACAAAATATATTACTCTAGACATGAGATTCTTACATTTTCATCTAATTTACCTTTTCTGGGCAAAGAGAAGATGGGATTAGACAAGAAAAGGATTTGATGAATATAGGACATTCCTACATTCTCAAAATATTCTCAATAATATCCTATATTCTCAAAATATGGAAAAGAAAATCCATTCATCTTATTTATTGAGGTAATTAATAATATTCAAACAGACAAATAAACAAGAACACCACTCTCTCTTCTTATTTGGATCTGGATTTCTACTCTGTTTTGAAATATATCACTTCACTGTTTGAGTTTCTTATGTTTTTCCTTTTGAACAGGTGATGGATAACCTGATTTTGGCAGTTCTTCAGTAGGAACAAGGATCGTTATTAGAGTTACACAGAAATACCTGTTAGAGAAGGCAAAACAGAGAGCGAGTTAATTACAAAAATCAAAGTCATGCAGAACAAAAGGCTTCATATTTCACGTGGCAGAAAGACGTGGTGCAGTGTCACTTCAGGGAAAAGCTCCCCAAAAATGATTCTTTAGCACTTTCTTTTATCTTTGAACTGTCTCACTTCCATTTCTATTAATCATTTACACTTGCTTTACATAGCCTTACAATAAACAGTGAATAAATTCCAGGGGTTTAATATAACTTCTTTTGTATTTTTGTCACAGCAAGGCTGTCTCAGACTGTCTCACTGTAACTCTGCACATATTTTACATTTGAAATTAACAGTTCCTCACACGTTGCCTATTTTAAATACCAGCTTTGTTTCTGCTCTCTGTTCAGTCAAAGCATTATCTGATTTTAAGATGCTGACACAACAGAAGGTGGATATAACACATTCTCTTCCTAAAAAATTGGTGGTTTGTGAGTTGGGTTTTTTTCCAAGATTAGCAAGAGTCATATTTGCCTGTGCTCAAGACAAATACTTTTTTGTCTTTTTATTTTATCCCACCAACATACCACGAATTCACTCAATGTGTGCCTGAAAACCGAATTCCTCTCTTACTCAATTTAGTCTAAATCCTTGTACAAAGATGGCAGCATCCTTCCTCAAATCAGCTGAAATCTTTCCACTTCATCCAATTGCAGCTCTTTACATTTCTCTTTTTCAATCCTCTGGCTTCTCTCCACCTGTGCTGCTGCTTTGAAGATGCTGCTTTTGTCATTTAATCAGATTTTTTCACATGGGCAGATAGTGAGAGGAGTGGAGTGGTTTTAAACCGAAAGAGGGGATATTCAGATGGGATATTGTGAAGGAATTGCTCCCTGTGAGGGTGGGGAGGCCCTGGCACAGGTTCCCAGAGAAGCTGTGGCCGCCCCTGGATCCCTGGAAGTGTCCAAGGCCAAGTTGGACAGGGCTTGGAGCAGCCTGGGATAGTGGGAGGTGTCCCTGCCCATGGCAGGGGGTGGAAGAGGATGATTTTCAAAGTCTCTTCCAACCCAAACCATTGTATGTTGATATGACTCCATGGTAACTGAGTGTCTCACAGCCCTCAGGAGCAAACTCACTCCATCCTCACAAGTGGTGAATGAAAGGTTTAGAAACATTGGCAAAGATACAAGTCTGGGATTCAACCCATTTTCTCCTAGTGAAGAGATTCTTAAAATAGCTCATCTCCGCTGAAAGTAAATATATGGGTTTATTCCACTAAGTGAAGATGTCTGCAGTATAAATGTTTACATTTATAAATGTGGAAGGACTATCACTACAGCCTCCTCTTCCATATGGACCTCCACCCAGTGCAAATAAGGTCAATAATTCCTGTAATAATACACATTGCTCATGCTGATTTTAAGTGCTTTTCCAGCCAAAGATAAAGTACATCCCTCAGATGTCTCCCATGACATCCTTGGCTTTTCACCAAGTACGTGCAGACTTAATACCATTAGATCTACAGGCAGCAGGAATTTGCATATTGCAAAATTGCTGTAGCACCATTTCATCTTTCAAAACAACTTCTCCCTGTGTTTTCTTTTTTTTTTTTTAAGCAATAAATATACATCTTGCAAATACATTAAGAATTAAGCTGAGGTCATCCGTTTTTCTGAAGTGTGATGAGTAGAAAACCTGAGCTGAGGTTGTGACAGCGATGGTGTGATCTCATTTCTCCTTCTCTTCCTCAGTTTCCCCACCTAGAAATGGCAGTTGTGGTACTGGTCTCTCCTGGAGAACACCAACAGCAAGACTCTGAACTCCTGAGTGTTTTTTCTCCATCTCTTGGAAGCAGATGCTGACACAGACGTGACTGAGAGCTGCACAATCCCTGGATACAGATGTTTTCCCAGGACACTGCAGCCCAGGGTCACCCACATTTAATTAAGGCTTTGCCATCAGCATGGAGAGGCCAAATTTGAAGTCGGTTTTCTATATATTTGTGACTCTCCCAGATAATTCTGAAGGATCTGCTCTGCTGATAAATATTTCAATGAACCATGAAGCCAGTTCTCTGCAACGAGCTACACAAATAAAACCCAGCTACAGAGCCTCTGAATGTTCCTTTATTCATTTCTAGTTCTTTTTTTTTTTTTTTTTAAGAGTAATAAAAACCATCATTCTATCATTTCTGCTGTTTTACACTTTAGGGCCATAATGAAATGCTCTGAATGAACATGGATTGGAGAAAAACCAATCAGAAATGTCGGCGCTGGTAATAAAGGCTATAAGCTTTAGAGCTGCAATTTTTGTGGGCATCTCTTT
>VXBB01014401.1:98258-112052 GCA_013399915.1 Illadopsis cleaveri
ATTGGTCAGACTAGAGAGACATGAAGGAGAAGTCCCTCCTAGGAAAAGAATGAAAACATTTATCTTATTACAGAAAATTTCCTGGGAAAGGAATTTCAGAAAACCAAAACATGTCAGGCACGCACCAGGGCTACACACCTGTAGAGGGTATTTTCCCTGAAGAAGAAAACACTGGAAAAATGCCTTGGGAAACCCCATTCTCAGTGCCATAAGCAAAGGGCTGATTGACATGCTCTTTATGCAAATTGCTACTAGAAAGTTCTCGGCCCTCTGTGTTGTCATAGGTTGATTTTTGGTGCAAGAATTGTAATATTCTTAATTGTTGTCCCCCACTGGACTCTTCCCTCAGACCACACCTTAACTCCCCACCCACACCAGGGTGTATAAATACCTCTGTCTGACCCTAAATCCTGCCTTTGGCATTGTGCCTTGTGCCCCTTGTTACTGCCTTGATCCAGTTCATTCCAATACAGTGGACACCTTACTGTTTGCTATTTTTTGTAGCATTAAAATTACTTTTTGGAAAATGGATCAAAGCTGCCAGAGTGCTGAGGAAACTCAAAGGGAGTCTGAGAGTCTGGGCTCAGACTCCAGGGAGTTTCATCCCCCAGTTCCCTGAGCAGCCCCTTCCAGTGCCTGACCACCTTTTCAAGGAAGAAATTCCCCCTGACATCCCACCTGAACCTCCTGTGGAACAGCTAGAGGCCATTTCCTTTTGGAAGAGGCATTTGGAGGAATTTCCTAAGTAGCCTGGCCTTGAAAACCAGGGCCATGTTTCATTTTCATCAGGAATGAGCTTAGAAAACCCAAGAAAGTAGTTTGCCAATTTTCTTGTTTCCTTCAGTGTGTTTTTTCAGCAGTGATTTTCAGTATCTGATCATCTGTGAACCCCTGGGTATTTTTTCTCTCTCCAGTGCAATGCAGCAAATTTAAGCCTAAAAAATCATCTCAGCTGTGTAATTACCACAATCAGGGAAAATGGGTGAGAAGTAATTCTAGAGTAATTCAAAATTATTACTTTCCAGGCCACTGGAAAATTGCACAGGCAGGAAAGGAAGAGTGGAATGATACCAACCCCAGCTTCAGGGCAGGGAGGTTTTGGGTGCCAACAAACCAGAGATGGATTTAACTCTGTCCAAAGTCACATTTGGTGTGGAAATTGGGAACTGTATAATCATGGCTGCACGTGGCAGCACAGGGAGTGGAAGAAGCAGTAATTTAATAAGTGGAAAGTAATTTAATAAGTGCAAAATTTGGAAGGGATGGAGACAAGACCAGAAAATGATGGTGTCAGCCCCTGTGCCATTCCTTCAAGGGTCTCTCAGGTCCATGTGCATGGAAAACACCCCTTCAAAACAGTTGAGTATTGTTTTTTTCCAAGGGAAAAATTAAGAGGAAGGTCAGGAAAGGAGGGAGGAAGACTGCCTTGTTGTTTTTTGTTGGGGTTTTTTGTTTATTTGTTTGTTTGGTTTTTGTGGGGATATTTTTTTTTGAGTTTTGGGGGTTTTTTGGGAGTTGGGGGTTTTGGCTATTTTTTGTTTGTTTTTGGTTTTNGGTTTTGGTTATTTTTTGTTTGCTTGTTTGTTGTTGGTTTTTATTGGTTTTTTGGGTTGTTTTTGTTTTGATTTGGTTTTTTTGTTGGGTTTGGTTTGGTTTGGTTTGGTTTGGTTTGGTTTTTTTGTGAGTTTTGGTTGGGGTTTTTTTGGTTGGGTTTTTTTTTTTCTTTTTTTTCCCTCCTCCAGATAACAGAAAATATTTACCAAGAGACTTTGGTCCTCCAAATGTTTAAGCCTGGGCTCCAATAATCTCCTGGGCCAGAGGTGACCCTGAAGGCATCAGGAACATCATTCCCTTCATTCTGGCTCAGTGTTAACAAATCCTCAAACAGACTCTGTTCAGTGTAATGGCTGTGGCTGGTGTGTCCAAGGGACAATTAAGCTGCATTTTTCAAATTAATCACATTCACACTGAGAGGAAGGAGCAACAAAACCTGAACATTAGCTAATTAAAGGTGATGGGGGGAGAGAAAAGTCCAGAACCCAAGTCATTAAGGGGATACATAACATTTGAGAGAGCTTTTGAGAAGGGCAAATTTTCTCTGGGAAAAAAAGTGTCTCATCAAGTAACATTTGCTCAGTAGTGTAACTTAGGGACCCAACTTGATCTCTTCATCATCTCTTCATTGGAAAAACAGCTCCTTCCAAACATATTTTCCTACAGTCTCTGTTTTCTCAGGTCTGGTTAACACTTTCTGAACATTCTGAACATACTGATCTCAAAGAAATGTCAATCAAATAAGTTTTATTTCCCAGTNTGATCAGGCATTGGAACAGGCTGCCCAGAGCTGTGGGGGAATCATCATCTCTGGAAGTGTTTAAAAGACGTGTGGATGTGGCACTTGGAGACAGGGTTTAGTGATGGATATGGTGTTGAATTAACCATTGGACTCGATGATCTCAAAGGTCTCTTCCCACCTCAATGTTTCTACGATTCTGTGATTCTAAACCTCTCACTCTGGCAAATTTCTTTTTCGAGGAGTTTTTCTTAGTCCCAGTCTTCTCAGTCAGGCCTGAGGATCTTCACTTCTTCCCAGTATATTTTACAGAATAATTCGTGACATCCTTGCTGGGCAGTAATTCTTCACCCACAGCTAAACCCATCCTGAGGTGGGCAGTAAGCAAAGGACGTGTGCACCTGCATCTGCATCAGGAGAATAAGAAAAATATCCACTTGTCCTCCAAGGGCCTGGAAAATATGTCCAGTATCACCAGAGCCTCTTTTATCTCAGGCAGCTGATGGATGGAGAAAGAATAATGGAATCCTGGAAGAGATTGGGCTGGGAAGGACCTTTAAGGGTCATCTCATCCAAACCTCTGCCATGGGCAGGGACCATCTCCACTAGACCAGAGTGCTCCAGCCTGGCCTGGGACACTTCCAGGGATGGAGCAGCCACAGCTTCTCTGGGCACCCTGTGCCAGGGCCTCCCCACCCTGACTGTGAAAAACATCATCCCTAAAATCAGAATTGTTCCTGTGACCTCTCTGGAACAGCCAACAACTCTGACATGCAGCAAAGGGAGGCTGGGCTGCCCCTGAGCACCTGGGATTTGTCACAGAATGTTTTGCTTGTCTGGTTCCTGGCAGGTTTCAAGCTGGGCTCGTTATCTCTACCTTGCCACGTCCCTGAGCTGCACATCATGAGCCTGTGCAGAGCAGCGTGAGCAAGGGCAGAGCAATGATGGCACAGAAGTGCTGCCTGGGGTCCCCAGGCCACAGACAGGTTTGGTTTCTGGTTCTGCTGGGGTTTTTTTTTTTTGTTGTTGTTGTTGCTTTTTTTTGGTTTTTTCTTTTCACATCACTCATGAGCAGCAGCAGCATTTACTTGCTGTGTACAGAGGTCCAGTGATGCGAGGGTGACGTCNTTTTTTTTTTTTCACATCACTCATGAGCAGCAGCAGCATTTACTTGCTGTGTACAGAGGTCCAGTGATGCGAGGGTGACGTCTGGAAGCAATCAAAGACGTCATTCCCATTAAAGCAAAACGGAGAGGTTTTTTTCCTAAATATAATAAATATTAAAATACTGCAACTGCCTATCCTAACTGGCAGCAGAGAGCCTTAATAATCTATTAAAGGAGATTAAGGGTGTGAAAAGTGTTTGGGTTCATAAGCCAACAAATAAAAGAGCTTGAAGAGGGAGGGTTGGAACGCTCCTCTCACTGATGATGAATGTGGACACAATTTCAAACCAGTGCAGAGGTATCCTCAGTCTCACACAAAGGGATTGATTAGGGAGGGAGGACTGCAATACAAAATGCAGACCCCTGACTTGTAAACTGAGTTGTTTTCACACGGCCAAATCTTCTTTTAATCGCCCCTGCGGATATCTCATGAGCCAGCAGCTCTGGGTCTATTTTCCCCTTGCAGATAATGAAGTTAATTGACAGCTGCAGCATCCCGATAAGACCTGATGGAAGATGAAATGCAGGCCCAGGGACAGATGGAACAAGATAACTCTAATGACCAGCATTAACAACGACGCTGACCATTATCAAATCTGTGCTTTCACGGAAAGAGGGAAAAAGAGTTACTCCTAAATGTGGTTTCTTTGCCAGCAGATAATCAAATAACAGCAAATGAGACACTTGAATCCAAGAGGAGCAGCACAATGTTTCCTTGTAATTTGGAGAGTTCCACACCTGAGGATTAGGAATGGAAGGAGAGTGTGTGTGTATGTGTCCGTTTTGATAAGCAGTTATTTAAAAAAGAGAGAGAGAAGATTCAATGTGATCCTCTTTGTCTGTCTGTGAAAAAAAAAAAAAAGGGGGGGGGGTTATTGGCTGTGTGGAGAGGAGAATAATGTGTTATTTTTGCTCTCTATACGTTCCTGTGGAATTCATCCAGGAAAACTGCACGTCCTTGTGCACTGCTGCTGAAAAAAAAAAAAAAATTACTGAAGATACAGAACATGTTTGACACTATTTATCTGCAAAACTGGCATTTTCTGCTGAGCAGGTCAGACCCAGATCATTTTANCACCTTCTTCAAATCCCTCCAGGGATTGTTCTTCCACCCCAGCCCTGAGCAGCCAATGCATCACAACCCTTTCCAGGGAGAAATTTTTCCTAAAATTTCCAAATTTCCTAAATTTTTCCAAACTAAACCTCCCCTGGTGCAGCTTGGGGCCATTTGCTTTTGTTTTATCTCTTGTTCCCTGGAAGCAGAGCCTGACCCACCCCTGGCTGCCTCCTCCTGTCAGGGAGTTGTGGGGAGCCACAAGGCCCCCNTGTGCACTGCTGCTGAAAAAAAAAAAAAAATTACTGAAGATACAGAACATGTTTGACACTATTTATCTGCAAAACTGGCATTTTCTGCTGAGCAGGTCAGACCCAGATCATTTTATAGTCAGTGGGAAGGAATAAGCCCGTTTCAGGTGTGAGTCACGTGGCATATTTCAGATATTTATTTTAGGGTGAGATAAATCGTGTCCTGGTTTCCACTGACTCTTTTCACTGGCTCTTCAGTGGCTGCCAAGAGTCAAGAGGGAATAACTCCAGTAGAGATATTTCTATTGAAAGAAATTGATATTCAGTTGGATAAATCATGGTCTGAAAGACANTAGTTTTCTCTCTTGTTCCTCGGGAGCAGAGCCTGACCCAGCCCTGGCTGCCTCCTCCTGTCAGGGAGTTGTGGGGAGCCACAAGGCCCCCCCTGAACCTCCTTTTCTGTGTCATTCTACTGTAGCCAAGGTTAAAAACCAAAGTGTTACATTTTCTCTTTAATTTATCTCTAACTTTGCCAAATACTGTTGCCTGAAATAAGGGTGATTTTTTCCCCTCCTTTTGCTCTTTCTCATCCTTCTTCTCTCTTTCTTTACATGGTGTGTAACAGAAATGGGTCAGATCTCTTTGCTTAGTCATAGAAAATATTTTTTTCTTCATTTACAAGAAGTTTTCATGAATAATTGTCATGTTTGGGGTTTTTTTGGTGGTTTTTTGTTGTTGTTGTTGTTTGGTTGTTTTTTTTCGTTTTGGTTTGGTTTTTTTAATTTATTTCTGGGTTTAGGGTTTTTCTTAAATATCTTTATTAAACCGTGGGATGTAACAATGCTCAGAAGAAACTAAAAGCAAATAAATGACTTTATAGTGTAGGTTTAGAGAGAACTGAATCTCTTCACTTCAGCAGGCTCTTATTCTCCACATGGTTCAGAGATCACACAATTTAAAAGGACAATACAAAATACGAACTTGACACGCTGTGCATTCGGCAGATTTAGTCATTGCCACAAAATCTGGCAAAACTTTTGGGACTGTTGCATCTTCACTGAGTCTGGAGCAGAAGCTCATATTCTGCATCTTCCCTGACCTTTAGGGAAGGAATTTTGGTACTGCTCACAACTCAACGTTGCCTGTTTATCCTCAGAGGCTGCAGAGATTCACGAAGTATTTTTGACTAATTAAACCACCCAGCCTGGGCAGTGCTCGTTCCACTTACACACAGCTCAAAGTCTCAGCTAAACATCTACTTCTTCTCCCTTCTGTCACTGCCTGGTGTTATTAAATCTCCTAGAAGCTGCTATAAATTATTAATTAGGACAACAGCCTCGTGTCTGACAAGACTGGCTTTGCCATTTTGTCAAGCCCATTAACCTCGTTAGAGGGATGTGTGTGTTCTGTCCCATTGTCCTGCAAACCCCAACACCACCATAAACAAGGTTATCTGCCTCTTGCCTGCAGGAATATTTTACAGCTCTTTGCACTGGTGAGAGCTGAGTCTTCTCTAAAACTCCTGTGAAAACAAGAAATGCACATTTTGGCTGCCCCTGCCTGGTCCTCTCAATTTCTGCTGTTTCAGGGCCATGTGACAGAAACAGTAGAACACAGAGAAAAACTTATTTGAAGATTACTGAATTTCTAAAGAAGTTATTAGTCAATATTAAATATCAGCAGCATGGGTCATGATCTCCAGCTGACCAGATCAACAAAATATTTGCAGGTCCATGTGAAAAGAACATTTCAGCAAGATAATGAGACATTGCATTCTTACAAGAACTTCTTTCCAAGCACAAGGAGGAGCCCAAGCAAAAGATCACAGGGGAAGGCCACTGTAAATCTTTGTGCATCTTCATCACTTCTGGGTGATGGCCTCCACATGTCAATTTTGGAGATCAAGTTCACTCTTTTTCTTCAAAACCCAGACTTTTAACTCCCTTTGCAGAACAAGTTGATAGATCTTAAGACCTTCCTGTCTTAGGGTTTGGATTTATAGTTACGACCATATAAAAAGAGCTCCTGTTCATCTTATTTTTCCTCTCTCTTTCTTGCTCTGTTTTCCCCTGATCCAAAAAAAAAAAAAAAAAAATTGGTCATACCTTTACGGAATGTTTTCAATTTTTCAGACATCTTTCTGTCATGAAAAGTTCAGATTATGGCTGTCAACACCATTTCTTTCTGAAAAGAAAATTTATGTGAAAATATTTTCTGGTGTTTAGGATTCTATGTTTAAAAAAAAAGTGGTTTTTCAACCAGAGAAGGTTGTAAACCTCCTCCAGAAGTCAGTGCTTTTCTTCAGTCCACGCTGGGCACAGCATTTTTATTGGGAACAAACAATTGCAGAATAGATACCAAATCAACAGAGCTGCAGGTTTGTTGGAAGAAAATGGCTTTTGTGGTTTCATACTTTATTTGCTCATTAAAATGCCAATAACTTGACAGCACAGTGCTTGGTTATGGTCAGCACTCCAGACACCCCTGTGCTCTTTAAATAATATTTATATTGCCAACTTTTTCACATGCACAGGAAGTTTATATTTTCATCATCTTGATTCCTTTCTCTACCTTCTGGGAGGTTGTTGCTGCTTCGCCTTGAACTTTCTCTTGCTTCTGTCTTCTTTTCAAACTCAAGTTTTGTTTTGGAGGAAAATAAGATTTTTATAAGGTTTGTCAAACATACAGTGACTTTGGGCACACCCTTTTTAAAGATAGTTTTCCAGTCTGCCCTAATTTTCAATTTTTAACTTTTCTGTAATTTTAGATTTAGTAATTTTTTTTTTCGTAATCCCTTCTGATCAGGCTCTGTATTAGACTAACAAACAATTTTTTTTCCTAAAAGTGTAATACCTTTAACACTCATTAAATTCCCAGAGCTTTGTTCCTAAGGCAAGATTCCAATGGGTTTTCAGCACCCTGGGTTATTTGGGATCTACATCCCCATGGGACTGGGGATCATCATCATCATCACAACTTAAAAATTAAAAAAATGACATCATGACCTTTCTTGAAATAATTGAAGGATAAAGAATGACAATCCAAGTGTTGTTTGGTGAAATTTACAGGGTCCTTCAGTAGGACTGAATTTCACTGTTGTCTGTGGGGTTTTTGTGCTTTTCAGGGAACCTTGTTGAAATTGCTAGGGAGGTTTGATTTAATCTTCCTGTGAGGTTTTCCTAAGGTGCTCACTAAAGTAAATAATATCAGTATTGTAAGATGTTGCTTGCAAGTATTTTCTTGTAATGCACTTAATATCTCATTCCCACAACAAGCAAAAGACTCAGTGTGATAGGAGTGTTATAAAAATATGAAATTATGACCTAGAAAGACAAAGAAACAAATAACTCTCCTCTCCCTCCATTTTATGGGAAAAAAAATTGTTCCTAGGAAGGAAAAGGAAGCTGGTTAGAATTGTAGCACTGACTAATTTTTAACCAAAAATGTATTTCAAAATTTATTCCATTACTTGGGTTAAAAACTTTTTTCCAATAGAAAATAAAACTACCAGCTCTTCCAACATATTAATGACATTTGTCATTGTCAATTTTTCAGCTTATTTCTGTTTAGAGAACCCTTTGAGAATGGAATAGATTCATGTCTTAAACAAGAATATATATTTTTTTTTCTCCTCTGACAAAACAGGAGTTTTATTCCAACTATGTGGGGACCAATTAAAAACACAGCCAGGAATGGGAGTGAATGAGTCCACGTGGGTAAAATTTATCCTGCCAGACTTCAGGGGAGAGATAAATTTATTTACCTTTTTGGAAGTGCCTGTTGGCATTAGGGATGCTCACCTATTGTGGGTACCAGGCACCCATAGGGGCCTGGCAAATCTGGCAGGACGTGGAGGAATTTTATTCCCTTCAGAAGCACAGCTGTGCAACTGAAATGGCAAGAAGTTTTGTTTAGGAATGAGAATCCTTGATACAGGTTAGCATGTGAAATGAACCACGTGTAAATGTATCAATCTCTGAGGGTCCAGCCTTTGCAGAGAAGTGGCTAAAATTAATTAGCGAGACTGCTCCTCGGAGGTGTTCTGTAAAGCAAAAGGTTTAATAAATGAAAAATAATAAAATAACAAACGTTACAGAAAACAAATGAAAAGCCGTGCACAGGTGTCTGAGAAACCTCTGACACCCTGCTAGAAACACTCCAAAAAGCCTCACCTTCCTTTTGGCTCCTTCCTAAATACTGAATGTTTTAGGAGGGACAACCTGGCCTGGTGTCAGTAAGGAGAGATACAGGGTTTGAAGAACAGTGACAAGGTCCAACAGACTCTTCTCTCTTGGCCCTGAGGCAATCACTGCCAGGAGGGTATGGAAAAATCTGGGTAAACTTCCTAAAATGTCTAGAGGTAAACTGAAACTCTTTCCCTATTTGGAAACACCTGCTGGGGGTGTGGGGTGCATTACCACAAATCCTATCCTAGATCTGACCATAAAGGCTGGTGCCCACCCCAGAGTTAAATGTCTGTAATGTGAGTGTTAATTTTTACTGAGCTGGATCCTGCTCATCCCCAACTTCCAGCTGTGCAAAACATCAGCTGAAGGTGACAGAGCAGATTCCTTTTTAGTTTTTGGCCCTTTCAGTCTGCAGCTTTGGCACAGGGGATTTGGCCACCTCATCTGAGAATTCTTCACCTCAGGGTGAAGAATTTTATGGTGTGAAAGAAATGTGCTGTGCTCCAATGTTTCTTTTTCCCTTCATATCAGGAAAGAATTGTTGCTTTCTCCGTGGTGTCCCAAGCCAGAAAAGGTGAAATTTCATAAGGCCAAAGGATTATTTAGGTTGAAAAGAACCTCTAAAATCACTGAGTTCACACATTAACCCAGCACTGCCCTGTCCACCACTAAACCCTGTCCCCAAGGGCCACATCCACACATCTTTTAAATCCCTCCAGGGATGGCGACTCCATCACTTCCATGGGCAGCCTGTTCCAATGTCTGACCACTCTTTCTGTGAAGAAATATTTCTTAAAATCCAGTCTAATCAAATCCCCTGGTGCAATTTGAGATTATTTCCTCTCTTCTCTTGTTACCTGGGAGAAGAGACCAACCCCACACCATTCCAGCCTCCTCTCAGGAAGATGAAGGGCTCCCTTTCCAGGCTGAGCTGTACTTCTTGACTTTTTTTGGGTCTCCAACAGCCTTTTAGGGCTACGTGCCAGCTGGGACTAGAAAATTCAACAGAATCCTCCAATCTTCATCAACAACAGCATCCACATCCCCTACTGGTTCCAGGTAAATATTTGGACCATGCAAAGTGAGCTAAACGTGAGGCCACACTGAGAGACAAAGCCACTTGAGCTGTTGAGCTGTCAGGGACAGGTTCAGCTGCTCAATAGGGCCTAAAGAGAAGAGCAAAATTAGCTTCTGTTGTGCTGTGTGCAGTGTCAATCCATTTTCAATGCCCCACAGTGGTGACCTGGAAGTTTGCTGCACACCATTTTTTGTCCCATCTGGCTCGTTTGAAGGCTGGGAGGGGAAAAATGAGACTGGATGGGAAGGTTGGAGTGGATCCGTGCAGTCCTAAGTGTTTTCAACAGAGCATTAATTGAAATGTTGTAGATGCTGTTTGCCTCAGCTGTAGCTGTTCATAATAATTAAGTTGATGGATTCAGAGAGGAACAGAAAAAAAAAATAATGTCTCTCTTCTCAGAGAGAAGGAAATTGAAGCACTGGGTTGGGGATTTGGGAGTCTAGTAAACCTCTGCTCCTGATAAATTGGACGTGTACAAGTGCTGGAGCTGGATGGGATGTATCCAGCAGGGAGCTGGCTGACAAAATGCTGCCACTGTCCATCTTCAACGAAAGTTTGCTGTACTAAAGAGGTCTCCTCAGTGAAAATAAAAAAGAAAACTAAAGAGTGTTCAGAGAGCTGTGTGGCACTTGCCTTACCACAAAACCTGAGAATCATCCCATGATCATTGCCCAGGGAAGAAGTCCTTCCTCATGTCCAGGGGGAACTTCCTGGGATCAGTTCCTGCCCATCTCTCTGGTGCCATTTCCAGACCCCACAGAGCAGGGCTTGGTCCCCCTCCCTGCAGACAGGGACACACAGGGACGAGGTCCCCTCTCAGTGTCTCTTCTTGAGGCTGAACAGCCCCAGCTCCCTCAGCCTTTGCTCATCACAGAGATGCTCCAGCCCCTTCATCACCTTCATAGTCCTCCTCTGGACCTGCTCCAGGAGCTCCACGGTTNTTTCTAACTGCGCCACAACTTCGCTAAGTAATTTTAACTGTGTCAGAGGCTTGAAGGCCTCAGGTCAGGCCTCAGCAAGGCCTCGGCAAGGCCTCAGCTCGGGTAGTTCAAGACCTAGGTACACATCATGTCCACCTTCCCTGAGGAATTCTGTAACATTTCTCAAAGCTCTCCTTGTTAAAATATGCACAGACTGCAAAACCCGCCTGTGATGAGAAGAAACACAGTCTGGTCACCTGATTTGTGCTGTCTCTGACTGGACAATGCAGCACTGAGGGAACCTGTTTCTGTTTCTCATTGTTCTTGATTTCTTTCTCCTTGACCTCGCTCTGTTGAAGCTTTTGAGTGTTTTGTAATTAACCACACCTTGCCTCCACTCTGCCACACTTCCTTCAGCAGCTCAGGAGAGGTGTGGGATTCCCAAGCGACTTTTTCTTGATCTGTCAGGCTCATGAATTTATCTTGGCAATAACATGGATGGAAAGGGTGGGAGCTGAGAAATGAGCACATCCCATTCTCTGAGAAGTGCTCATGGTCTCTGGTCACAGATTCACACAAAATCTGAGCTGATGAACCCGCCTTAACAGCTGAGAAGTGACTATGGCAGATGTGTCCAGCCCAAATTCCTGGAAATTCAAAGTAAAATGGGATATCTTTGGTGCTGATGTGGCTGGTTTGGGCTGCACATCACTGGAGTGACAGCAAGCACAGCTGGCTGTGCCACAGAACATGAAAACTTCCCCAACCACAGACACTCAGGATGCTCTGCCTGTGCCTCAAAGCAGATGATCCACGATCCCTGTGCAGGAATGCATTTCCCACCCCCAGCAGGTGTTTCCAAATAGGGAAAGAGTTTCAGTTTACCTTTAGACATTTTAGGAAGTTTAACTAAAAAATTCTGGGGTTTTTCTCTTATGTAATTGGCCCAGTGCCAGCACAAGGGCACAGATTGGCCTCTGAGAGTGTAAGTCAAAGCCTCTCGGTGATCTCATTGGCAGCAAGCCAGGCTATCCCTCCTAAAACATTCAATATTTATGAAGGAACACAAAGGAAGTAGAAGGGCTTTTCGAGGTGTTGTAGCAAGTAGAAGACTCGTCTCTGTGCTGTGCTCAGCTTTGCCTTTGTTTTTGTATTATTTTCCTTCTTTATTAAAACCTTTTTGATTTTTCAAGACACACTCGATCGTGTCGTCTCACTATTTAATTTTAGCCACTTCTCTGCAAAGGCTGGACCCTCAGAGATTGATACATTAGCATGTGGCTTATCAGGCTCTGGCCACGTGTTAACCTGTATCATCCCTGGAGCTGAAATTTCACCCTGGGCAAAGCTCCAGCAAAGCTGCACCTCAGCAGCTGTTTTATTTAATTTGCCACAGCCACGACCACAACCATACAAGGCCAGTTAATTGCTGTTCCTGGTAAGATGGATGTCCCCTCCAACCTTTACCTGATCCCTGACTCGTGTCCCCAGCCAGGCCACCACAGTGCCAGCTGGACAGGGAGTCCCAGGAGGAAACCTTTTTAGCAGAAATCTGGTAAATTGAAGTTAGAAGAGTGTCTGAGTCAAAAGTACTTGCTCCAGTGACATGAGGGTGACCACTGAGCCCTGTCCCCAAGTGCCCCAACATTTAAATACCCTCAAGGACGGGCACCTCCCTGGGCACCTGTTTCAACACTCGACAACTCTTTCCATGAAGAATTTTTTTTCTAACACCCAATCCAAACCTCCCCTGGCCCAAACTGAAGCCATTTCCTCTCATCCTGTCACTTTTTCCTTGGGATCTGATAAATTGTTATGAAATTGTTATGAAATTTATACTCACAGGTATAAATAAATACTAAANCCTTGGGATCTGATAAATTGTTATGAAATCCCTCACAGGTATAAATAAATACTAAAACCTCCAAAGGAATTAAAACCTTGTATTTTGCTTCTTGTTTTCTACAGAGACATCACAACACATTTTAAAGATGTTCTGTGGCAATCAGGAAATGGGGAAAATTTAATTTTCATTTTCAATTATAGTTAAGTTTTTTCTCTCTTTGTATTAACAGAGGAACTGGGGATCAAAGAGGAAAAATAGAATTCGGGTGTTCATTTAAATTTAGTCCTTTATATTACAGGATAAATTTATATTAAATATATAGGGTGTCTAGGTAAAATCACACCCTGGAGATGCCTTTTTTTCTTTCAGTGACTCTGGAGGGAGCTGAGGAAGGTGGCTTGGATGATTTTGTGGAGCTCAGTGAAATGAATTTCACTCTGCTTTCTAAGACTTACAATAAATAACACAACAACTGGGAATACTCTGGTTCCTTCACCCATGGCAAGCAGCATTATTTCCTCCATTGTCATTCTGGTGCAATGTTAAAATGATTTTTTTTTCCTTTCATGTCTAATAAATATTTGGCACCAGCATCATAACTCACCCATTCCAGACCATATCAGAAAATAAACTGGATTAAAACCATTCCATACTGATGGAGGATTATCCTTAGTTTTCTTGCTTATTTGAAGAAGAAGTCCACATTTAAATTTCAAGTTAATATTTTAAGACTCAAGAACTTTTTTTTTTTCCCAGAGTCTACTGAATTATAGATTTCTAGTAGCGAGGATATGTAAGAAAACATTTATTTGCTCAGGCTGTCATTGGCTTTTGAATAAAACAGGACAAGGGATGCTCAAAAACTCTGAAAAAGAGAGCAGGTTTTACCTCTGCTGCTGCAGTCATGGATCTGCTGCTGCTGCCTATTTTTCAGCTGAAATAACAACTCTCTGTTTGAGAATTCCCATTGGTTGCTGTGGAAATAACGATGAGTCCTGT
>VXBB01014401.1:112341-133962 GCA_013399915.1 Illadopsis cleaveri
TGTCCATTTTGTGACCATTTTGGGTCCACCTTGGGTGTATCCCTGGCCAGGCTCTTGTCCTGCCCAAGGTGTATCCTGAAAGGCCTTTTAATAAATATCTCCTTTATTCTCCAGCTCTGTCCTGTCTCTGTTCCAGCTCAGCCTTCCCAGGGCATCACAAGGAGCGGGGAGGAAAATCCCACCATGAGAAAGAGAGCAAGGCCAGCCAATCAACACTTTATAAAACAGGGTTATCAGGGCCCCCTAACCTCACGCCTCGTGTTTCATGGAGGCCCAGAATGGTTTGGTTGGAAGAGACCTTCAGGATCATCCACGGGCAGGGACACCTTCCACTGGACCAGGCTGCTCCAAGCCCTGTCAAAAGTTGCTGGAAAAATGACCAGAATGTGACACTGTCATAAAATTGCCTAATTTTGAATGCTGTTCCTACACAGAGAAGTTGGCCCAAGGAAGTAGTTATTTCATTCCAAGACATTTGGGCTTTTGAGTGCTAAACTCCAGATCAAACCTCAGCTGCTCAGGAAAGGGAAAGGAGGATTATTCTCTGCCCTGACAGGACTGTCTCCTTTCCTTCTTCTCTCCCTCAAAAAAGGTACTTTGACCTTTTCTTCTTGAATCAGGCTTTTTGATTTATTTTTCTTGGATTTATATTCACATTTTACAAGCTTCTCCCTCTGGAAAAAATTGTCTTTCTTGTAAGAGCAAAATTAAAACCAATAATTTGGGTGTAACATACATCAATTAGCAAATTCTTCTGCGCATTCCCAACTCTTCGTCCACCCAGCAGCCTTTTGCAGGATAAGGAGCTGAGAATTTTCAGGAAAACTTATGGATGACAGAGTTCCAGGAAAAAAAGGTGAGGACCTCTTTGAACAGTGTAAACTGTGCTACATTTGTCAGATTTTCTTGCACTTTTCTCTGAAATATTTGATTCTGAGCATTCCAGCCCACATAAAGCTGATCAGACTGGGTAAAACTATGAACTATTTTCATCTTCCAGTAGCAAGTGTGTTCTGGTTTTTTATCAACCATTGGGGATTTATTTGATATGTATTAGCTGAATTCTTCTGAAGTTATTAGTTTTTTTTCAAATAAACAATGAGCAATTTGTAAAAATCATTCCCTGGTGGCCTTGGTCAAGCCTAAAGTCTTATACCAGGAAGAAAAAAATGACACATTAACCTTTGTTGCCTTGAATGTCTGCAAAAAAAAAAAAAANTGCTCGGATATCAATCCAAAAATAGCTGTTGTTACAAAAAAAAAAAAAGTTTAAAAAAATTTGAAAAAAAATAATTAAATAAAAAAAAAAAAAAAAAGGAGGCAAGGCAGCAAGAGACCACAAACTGCTACAGGAGGAAAAAGAAATCAGGGCAGGCCGAGTTCTCAGAGTAAATTGGTGAGATTCCAGTGATGTCAGTGGTGCTGGGTCAAATTAATCTGAGTTGTGAATCTGGACTGAAGAGGATAAGTATGTGAGAGCACTGCTGAATCAAAGGCAGATGAGAACACTGCTGAACTGAGCTAAGTATTCCCATCACCCTCCAGAATAGAGAAGAAAAACAGGTCATGTTTCTGCTGTCTTTCCACAGCTTCCAAAATAATCACGGTTTACTCCTAATACTGCTGTAATTTAGCAATATGCACTGCTTTATTTACACACACAGCACCATTTTAATCCACATTTTACTTTTCTTTCCATTCTCCCAAATTAAATTACAGCCTTGATGGCTCTGGGTAATGCACAATGAAGATACTCTCCTTGAGCTATGATTGTAAATCCCCAAATGGATTTGTATAAATAAACTGCTGAGGTATCATTCCTCTGTCATTTGATATATTAAAAATTAGGATGTATTTTTCCCTCCATGCTGCTCTGGAGCAGGAAATAATTTTCATTTTCCTTTGCTGTACCACAATCAAAGTTTGTAGGCAGCAGTTTAGCTTAATCATACTCATGCAATTACTGTCAGAGCCTGACATTTTCCTTTCACCTTTACTATTCCCAGGAGATTAAGCTATCAACCCTTCAAGATCATTACAGCTGTTTACATGCAGGTGGCAAAAGGAGTCTCAAACAGCATGAAATCTTTATCTCTGGCCATGGCATGAACCAAACTCTCTGTATTTTGGGGAATTTTTATTTAATGGAATGGAATGGGAGCTGTATCCACACCCAAGAAATGGACCAAACAGGGAAACACAAACATTTCTCTGTAAGAAGTTTGTGACAAGCAATGTAGGGATTCTACTGGTGTGGTTGTTCCACAGACATCCCAGGGTGTGGGTTTCCATGCTGAAATGATGGGAACCACCTGGATATCAGATAATCCTTTCAATTTTTCTTCTCCTCTTAAGCCAGCCCACTAAGGTCCACATGGTTGGTGCACGGAGAGAAAACTTTGCAGTAGTGTTGAGTGGCTGAGGAGGAGGAAGGAGCAGCAGATGAGCCTGACAGGTTTTGATTCTCCATTCCATTTTTGGGGGTTTTTTTTGTTTGTTTGGTTTTTTATTCCAGTTAAACAGAACCTTCTGCAGGTGTTCCTGCCCCTGGGGAGGCTGCTCAGAGCATCTGCTCTTGGGTTGACCAGCACCGAGGCTGTGTGAGCTCTGAAATGTCAGGGTTTGAAAACAGCAGCTGTTTCTGCAGGGCTCCCGTGGCTGAAAGGAGTTGGCAGAGATTTAAAAAACCTGTCTGGCTTCTCAGCCCTCCCCTCATTTGGCCTTTAGGAAGCAGTTCTTGCTCAGGTGAGATATTCTTGCAGATGCACACACTCTAGACAGTCTCTGGACTTCCTCACATTTATTGGCCTGGAAGCAGAGACATATAATCAAAATGCAGCCTGGTCTGGGTTGGAAGGGACCTCAAACACCATCCAGCTCCAACCTCTTGCCCTGTTCAAGGACACCTTCCCCCAGACAAGGTTGCAACTCTTCCACACAACACCTCTTCTCTCTCAGATGCCCCAGCAAACTTTGCTTCCAGTTCCGTTTTCACCTGCCCAGTACATAAAATGCAAGGCACAAACAAAAACTTCATAATTTTTTTAATTGGTTTCCTCAGGGAAAGGAAGTTTCTGCAACCCTGCTGCAAGTCTGCCAGTCCCCACTATTCATCAAATACCTTGGCCAGGTTCAATCATCATTAGACAAGAGGTAAATGCTTCAAGGATATTAAAGTCTGCTAAGGATGGTTGGGAAGAAAGAGGAGATGGGCAACAGCTGGTGTTGCAATTATAACAATTGGATATTCAGGATTTTAATCATAATATTTGACACCAGAGAATCTTCACAATGGAAAAGAAAAGAAACCAGATTTTGCCTTCTCCTAATGAAGATCTTTATTCTTTTCTTTTTAAATCCCCTGGGCAACCAGCACAATCTGGTGAACATTTCTATGGTTAAACTTGTTGTTGTTTTTCATTTTGTATAAATAAAGTTATTTGTTTAATTACTCTGTTCCCTCAAGTTGTTAAAACCCCATCAAGATACTTTTAATTTCTCAGTATATTTTATTCCTCATTTCATTAAACTGAAGCAGTTACTTAAAGCTTACAATGTTCACTCTTCCAGCATAGACACAGAAATCAGAATTACCTCAAAGGTTCTCCTTATTTCTCTAGCTATATAATCTCCCCTTTCTTTACAGTGCAGGGCTAAATCTTCTATTATTGCAAAGGAATATTTAAAACCCATTCAAAATGCTATCAAGGTTGTTTCCAAAGCCATTTGGAATGAAAATCATTAAGAAAGCCATTTTCAGTAATTTCATGAACTCCATTTCTTCCCTGAATTTATATTTTAGTGTGAAAGGTAATAGTATGGTCATGTAAGTAAAAATTACCATAAATTTAATTAACTGCATTGCTTAACATAATAAAAACTCCTATCTGTTAAACAGAGGATTTCTTCATTTAAAAAGAAAAAAAGATGACTGTATATTTTTTTAACTGCTCTTTCCAGTGACAGGAATGCGGAAATATTTCACTTGACTGAATGAGGAAATTAAATGATGAAGGGATTGCTTTGCACAAGTGATTTCTCAGACCACCATAACCTGTGTGCAGCCTCAAGCAAATGCACAACCTGGCTTTGTGCATTTGCTCAACAGAATATCATTCCTTTTGAACCAGAGGCACAAATTCTGTTCTGTGCTGCAGTTTTCAACCTCTTCCTGCATGAGTTAGAAATCCAGCTGGATAATTAGTGTCTTACTAAGGCTTTCATTAAGCAACCTTTTCATGTATCAGGGGTGGATAGGATTTCAAGATCTGATATTTCTCACATGGAGATAAAGGGGGCTAATGGACAAAAAATAATCCTTTCCAAGCACAAACGGATGGCTGGGCTGACTGGGATGCAGAATAAAGAAGTGGAGCAGCAAAAGGTTCACCATGTCACAGGAGAGGGAGGCAGACACAGATTATATTACTGGAGCAGTATCTGCCATATTAAATAAATGTGATCCTTCAGCTCCTTTGCACAAATGTTCCTGATTCTCTGTGACTGCAAGGACTATAAATTTCAGCTTGCATTTCGCCCCTCGCTGTGCAACACCTTGCAAAAAATCTGAAGCTTCCCACTGTCAGCCTTGAACCAGCATGAAGCTCAAGGACATTCCCAGCAGAAGGCAGTTCATTTAAGGATCTTTAATTAATTAAAGACAGGTATCAGGACCTGTCTGTCTTATAAGCTTCCAGGAGAGTTGTGCTCTGAGTCTTGACAAAAGTCATGAGGGCAAGAGTTCTTGCAGTACTTAAGACGTGAATCTTGGGGCTTAAATTTTAGGCTCTTATTTCTTAAAATTCTTATGGAAAGAAATTCCAAATGATGTGCTCATTTTCTGTTTAATTACTGCTTTTTTGGCTCCTAGGTCTGTACAATAATATGGTAAAGAATTTGTCCTGAGGACCTAGAACTGTTTCATAAAGAGATTAAAAATCGTGGACAAAATTATCCTGAGCAATGTGTTGAGTGGACTCAGTCCAGCTCCCAAAGGGCTCTAACACTGCATTAGGCAAAATATTTGTACAACTTACAAAGCTCTGAGCACCAATGGAAATAACATGAACTCCCTTTGATCTTTCCTAAGGGCAAAGATAAAAGGATACTTACAAAGGGATGGGAAATTTCACCTTTCTGTTGCCAATACCTCCTAAGTCACAGGTTGTGTCTCCATTTCTCATGCCAGCCCCTGAGCTCTACATTTCCTGAGCACTCAGTTGTAATAGATTTTTCTCAAGATGACATTTTATTTTCTTTTTTCTTAAAATACAGCTCAGAGGAAACAGAAGTTCTTCCTCCGAAGTAAAAGAAATTAATATCAACCAGAATAGTGACTCCATGATTTGGAGTCAAGATTTCAAGCTCTTTAAGGTTGCTATATTTTTTTCATTTTCACAACTGTAAGAGATTGATCTGAAATTTGATTACATTGAAGAGCCAGTGAAAGCAGAACTATGAGGTGTAGTACTGTGTTTGTAAATAGATATGGCCACATTGGGCCTGGCAGGGCGAGGTTAATGCTTGAACTCAGTGATCCTGGAGGGTTTTTTTCCAACTTTCATGGACTCCAGGATTCAATGATTGTATATCAGGCAGAGATGTAAAAACAGGTGTAGTGGTTTTGGTTTTGTAAAAATAGGTTTGGTAGTGGTTGATAAAAGGATCCTTGCCCCCACCCCCCGGTCTCATTCAAGGTGGGCTCAGTTTGGAGCAGCTGCAGGCTTCAAGCACCCCTCCNTTACAGCGACTAAAACATCGATCCAGGCCGGGCTGGGGGGCACATCATCCTCTCTCCCGGCTGGGGAGTCACCCGGCCAGGTGGGCCTCCCGTGAAGGCCCGGGCCTGGGCAGGCCAGGCTGTCCCGGCCCCCTCCAAAAGGGAAAGCCAAGACTGCCTTACCTCATGTAAAAGAAAAAAACAAACAAACNGGCTCCCCCCTCCTTGCTAGAAAAAAAGCTTAAGCTCACGGCCAGACCTCGGGCCAGCTCCCTGCTGCCATAGGAGAAGTGGCAGGGGATTGTTATGTATATTGGTGGTGTAGAAAAATTCGTGTGTTATAAACTATGTTTTGTGCAAAATGAATCGAGAAATCAGTAACTTGACTATGATTGAGCCCAGGTGTGTCCAGCAGCGAAACTTNTCACCAATTGCTCCTCACCCTCTGTGCTAAACCAACACATTAGGTAAAAATGTATTTTACATTTGCACTTTCAGGCTGTGTTAGTGGTTTTACTTTCACAGCATACACAGAGAGACTGGCAAGAAAAACAACTAATATTCTGCTGGAGGTTGTATAAATATATGTCAGTTGTCTCCTAATCATCATCATCTCAAAATCTTCAATCACAATTATCCCCACAAGATGTCCAGGAGGTCCAACTTGATTTTCCATTGCGTGCAAATTAATACTGCCAGAATTGAGTAGCTTTGCTCCAGTTACACAAAGAGCAAAGTTCCTTTCCTGAGAGCCCAGAAAGCAGAATCAACAGCAGGATTCATTTGATCAGGCACAATCTAATTTTATGCAGCAGCACCACTCTCACCTCCCAAGCAGCAGAGCTGGAGTGGGCTCTCCACACTGCACATTTTTAAGTGCCCTGTGTTCAGCCAGGTTATAATTTATCCCTTTCACATCCTGAAGTAAAACTGGAGAGGTCCTTGCTATGAAAATACAACAAGAGCAGGCACAGTGAAATGGGCATTTTGAGCAGAGATAACCTGTGCCTAGTTCCTGAAAATGAACAGCCAGGCTGCTGGCAATTATCTCTAATTACAGTTGGTACAAAAGGGTTTTCATAATGCCCTTTTGTGCAATGTGCAACCTTGAGAGGAGGTCCCAAGGCTGAAACATTTGTTCCCCTTTTCCAGTAAGTGCGTTTTAAAAAAAATAATAATTAGAAGATCGTTCAGGAGGAAAGATGACACTCTGACATGGTCACTTAATAAAGATATAAAGCTTATTATTTGCCTCTCAAGAGGCTTGATCCTGCCCCAGTGATTTAATATAAACCATCATGTAAACATTTAATTACCAGAACTGAAAGAAAAGAGAGAGAAAATGTATCATTAAACCCATTTTCCAGAGAGAATCTGCCACAAAAAGTTATTTCCATACATTCTGCTTCAAAGCTCAGAAACTCCCATCCCAAGGGTAATCTGTGGGACTCAAATAACTTGGAATTTGTCAGAAAAATTCTCTCAAAAAGACGGAAAAAAGAGATCTGTCAGCCTCGGTTGTAGTTTTTCTGATCATTTTTTTAGATTTTGCTTTTAGATGTTGCAGTGATAAAGTGTGAAGCGAAGAGATCAATACACCTTGATAAGGTAGCAAAGGATAATCTTCCTTCGGTGCTGGGAACATAAATATTGGTCTGCTCTTGTCAAGCAGATCCTGCTGCAGGACCTGTGCAGATGTTTGCAGTTTTGTCAAGCCATTCATCATCCCTTGCTTTTTCTGGTCTGCTTTTTCCACCTGAGCTCTGTTGGTAAACAAGTGGTTTTGTGCAAATCTTGGGATTAAAATTCTGCCTTTTCCTTACACACTGCTGATAAGAGGCACAGGGGGAGCTGAGCTGAAAATGAAAATTAAGCCCTTATTTATGGTAAAACAAATCCTTTGGTGCCTCTGTCCTCTCATGTTTCTTGTGCTGCCACATGAAACCCTCAGTATTTACTGAATCATTTACCTGACCCACTGCATTCACTGTGTTTAGAACCAGGATTGCTTTGAATACTCAGATAAAAGTAATTAGCAGGAACAACAAACACCAAGATTTTAATTGCATTCCACGTATCTCTTGGTTCGTAGAAATGATTTCTAATGTCTACTTCATTAACCCAAAGAGAAATAGAAAAATTAAAATGTTATTTGTCTCTAAGTCTCCCATCTCAGGAATCTGTTTAAGTGCTTTCTGAATAATAAAAGTCACAAAAATCCCCTCTGGGGCAAATGAGCTTCATCATATCAGTGTTGGACTTGAAAGATCTGATTTTGTAGTGGGCTGGTTGTACTTTCTTCCTTCAGAATTATAAGAAATTGTTGTCCCTTCTCACCTTCAATGATCAAAAGGTTCTCTTGAGCCATTATGCTAATTAGTCTCATAGGCAGCACTGAATCAAAATAGAATATTTTATACTTGTTAATTGCCTGAGATCCACAGATGAAGTTACTTGGATGTGTTGTCCAGAGAAGCCGTGGTTCCCCCTGGATCCCTGGAAGTGCCCAAGGCCAGGCTGGACAGGGCTTGGAGCAACCTGGGCTAGTGGAAGTTGTCCCTGCCCCTGGCAGGGGATGGAACTGGATGATCTTCAAGGTTCCTTCCAACCCAAACCATTCTAGGTCTCTATAAAAAAGTATTTAAAATGAATTTGATTATTCCTAATGAGTACAAGACTATAGCAGTCAAGACAGAGCTGAAGGAGAGCAGCTGAAGCAATGCTGCAAGAAGTGGCCCAATAAATTGATCAAATAGCCCCAGAGAGCTGTGGTGGCACAGATGACAGAGCACTGGGTTTGCTTTGTTATCCATTGTCATATTTTCAAACTAATGAGCACTAGGGACACGTTTGGTCTGATCTGCAGCTCTGACACTGGGGGTAGGTTGAACCTGGAGAATTTCCTAGGTTTTATGGACAATAAAAGAGAATAAGAAACAATTAAAAGAATTTTTTTATTTTTTTTTTTAACACAGTACTAATTTTAGGTAACTCTGAGATTGCCCTCCAGGCCCAAAGAGAATATCTTTTTAAATGGAAAATCCTGTGGAACAGGAGGAGCTGTGTGCTTCATGCCTTGCCTCAGCAGCAGAGATGTTGCCCTAGAAACACAGCAAAGAGTAAGTTTGACAAGGCTGCACAAAAAACATTCATTGTTTCCGTGTAGTGCACTGACCATGGCTGTAGATTTCAGGAATCTCCCACTCAGCCCTGTTTGGGAAATTTTGAAATGTTCCAGTGTGTGGTTTTCACACACACCAGGGCTCTGCTCTGCAGAGGATACTTGGTCTATCACTGAGACCATGGTTTGGCAGCTGGAACACCTGGTGCCCCCAAATTCTGAGCCAGTGACTGTGGTGCCAGGAGATCAGGTGCTGGTGGCTGGCATGGTGATGTCTGTGTGTTTTTTCTGCAGGAAACCAGGTCTAAGCAGAAGCCTTGGAAGCTGCTGTCCCTCATGGCAGCACCTCCTTGGAGCACCTGCTCCTTTTCAACCCTACAAACGGAGCTGGGGGAGATGCTGGTCAGACAGATGCCATGATCTGTTGCAATAGGACACAAAATAAAGAGGCTTGATTCCAGTCAGAAGGCAGTAGAAATCAGAAGGTTTTATTTACAATTCATTCAACCCTTTTATAACATGCTGTGCTAAGAAGACATTATTGGTCCATAGGACTGACACCTCTCCCATTGGCTAAGTAACAGAAACTGCAAACAACACCTGTTGTTATGGGAAAGGAATATTGTTCACACAAGGTTGTTTTGGGGAAAAGAAAACTGTTGAAAAGTTTCCCTTGGGAAGGGCTCAGCAGTTCTTAGGCTCACAAAACATCGGGTCCACAATGATCATGGATTTGGAATGAAAGTTGGAGGCTGCAGAGGTGTAGAATGTGCAAGCCTCCCTCCAAAGACACTATTAAAGAAGAAACTTTTCTCACTGAGAGAGAGACAGTTTTTGCAAACTCTGTTTTTTATCAAAATAATAAAGGTAATTTTCCACATTCACTACCATCAGCCAGAGTTAACTGTGGGCTCACTGGGATATAATACATCTGAAGCGACCCAAACAGAGGACATAACCACAACAGAGCTTTCCTAACTCAACCCTGGTCCTGATTTCTGATGATTGGGATTCTTTTTTGTGGCCCCCCTCATTCCTTGGGCCTAACCAGGTTGTAGAAGAGTAATGATGAACGTTTTCTGCTTCTCCACAGAACAAAAGCTCCCCTCCACCAGCCTGTGAAGTTTCACTGAGTCTCTGAGCTCCATCCCCAAAACTTCAGTGGGAGACACATTTAAAGTTGTTTATTCAGGGCACCTCACACTTCATTCCAAGCCTAATTACTTCCATTCAAGTAGTATAAAAGATAAATTAATTTATTCCAGGAGCAGGCATTTTCCTGCCTCATATCCCTCATCAGTATGGGCAGTTCTTCAAGCATTTCTAAACCCTTCTCCTCTGATCCAGCCTTTTTTCTATTCTCTCCCTCCCTTTTTCCCTGCTTCAAGTCAATTTTATTTGATTTTTTTTTTTGCTCTGCTTGCCTTGAAAAAAATCCCTTTAAGGCTCTTTTCTACTTAATGCTCTCTGCACAGTGACTGACAAGAAAATTTTCCTTTTGTTGTCTCCACTCCTACACTCAGGTGAACTCCCTCATTTGCCACATTAGCTGGTCAAAGTGCCCTTTAAATTCCATGTTGTGATGTTGCCAAAGTTGAGGTGTAGCTATGGCAAGGTGGGCTCCTAAAAGGTACAAATCTATTTTGGAGCTGATCATTCCTGACTTCATTTTAATTAATAAAATAGGTAGGGTACCTAAAAGTCTGTTGGTGTCTTTGGTACTCAGGTTAGCATGACCTGAAGTATTTTTTGTTGGTGATTATTTAACTGTAAGATGATTCATATCATACTAACTCAAATATTTAACTGTTGTGCAGGGTTATATCAGTTCTACCCCAGAATTATCACTGAGTGTTGGTGGAATGTATCTCCAAGAGATGAGCCCATGTCCTGTCCATGTCCTTCTGTGAAATAATTTCAATTTTAGTTTCTAGCTTCAGTATTGGGGGGGAAAAAAAAAAAAAAGTATTGAAAGGTTACTAAAGATTCATCCATGCTGCACTTTAAATAGAAATTCTGAAAGCACAAAATGTCCGTGGAATGACAATGATAGTGCTAATACAAGTACAATGAAAATAACTATGTTTCTATGATAACCATGTTTCTATGATAACCAGTTATTGACAGGCCTAGTTTTTATCTTATTTTTCAGGAAAAAAAAAAAAATAAAGAGCAAACATTTGCCATTAGAATTTGCTTGGATTCTTTGCTGTTCTGGTAATTTCAAGACATAACCAAAGGGGAATTTTGTTTTCTTCTCTGAAAATGCATTTTCAGACCATAGAGGAAGGTTGTTCAGCCTCTGAGTTGCAGAATTCAAACAATCCTTTCAAATAATCACTTTTCTTGTACAAAAACACAGGCCACCTTCCCTAAATGGCTGAAGGACACCATAAAGACAAGGTCATGTTTGCCCTGTTTCTTTTGAACTTTGTCAGGCACGATGCTGAGTTAGACAGAACTTCCATCTGAGCAGAGCAAATATTCCTACAGTGCCTCAAATAATCCTTTACACAGCGGTGTCAGTGACAAAAGGCCATGAAAACCCTTTATTCATTTTACAGCAATCATGAAGTCAGGATGAGACATGAGTTAGGATGAGATGTGGGGCTCAAAAACCCTGACGGAGCCTTTACTTGGATATTTCCTACTGATACAGATTTTTCACTCTCCTCTTCCAAGGCCTTTACAGAAGAACAATATTGCTAAGAGTTAACTCTCACATAAAACTGCTGTATGGCACTGCTAAATATCACATACAAAAGAAGATAATTTAGAATATTTCACAGGGATTTATGTTTGGTGAATTAAAAATTCATCTCTGGTTAGTACAAGAGTAACAACCATACCTCCCTTGTCATAATTTCTCATAAGCCAACAGACAAAATGAACAAAGGTCTGAAGTAAGTGTTTGCCAGCGCTTTGAAATTTTACCAAAGGATTTTTTCAACCAAAGAGATTATTTTTAATTTCACTCGAGCAAGACTCTGGCATTTGGGCAGCTGAACTACCCTGATCAGGGTGTAGGTTTATTTACTTATACCAGCTTTTGTGACAGGGATGCCTGAGACCACCCCACAGAGGTGGCAAATGCACCACAGACAGGGAAGAGCCACATCCTCCTGCAATTCAAGTGAAGTTCAGTCAGGGTATCACAGACAGACACAAAAATGTAAACAAATAAATCACATTGCCATGTCTACTGAGCACAGAGAGAATTGAAACGTGTACTTCATACCTGAATCTTTAATTAAATCTAGTTGTTTTAGTCTTTGGCTGAATCTACCACACTTGCTGTGCCTGTGGGGTCACGCAGGCAGATCCAAGCTTTACACCCTCAGCAGCTCCCTGACGCTGTTTTACATCACAACGACACAGACTCCGAGCTTCAGAAGGCTGAAAATGACTCCTTTATTTTTGGGATGTGTCTCCTGTTTATACTATTTCACACAGACCAAAATGATTGGCGAAACAAAGGCAAACTTCTTCAATCACATTGATCAGACCAGAGGGACATCAAGGAGAAGTCCCTCCTAGGGAAAGGAACGAATAACATAGGGACAGTTACAAAAACAATTCTTCTGTTTACAGAAAATTCCCTGGGAAAGGAATTTCAGAAAACCAAAACACCTCAGGCATGGAACCAGGGCTACAGCTCCCAGGGCTGGATTTCCTCTGCATAAACTCCCCCAATTCAGTGCCATGCATGGAAAACAAGGGGAGCATCACTTGTGCCTCCCAAAGAGCTCCATGTGAATATTGCCCATCTCCCTCAGCATTGCTAAGAGACCTTCATCTGTTTGTAGAGGTGGCTGTGTGGGGTGCTGGGAGTAAACAAAACAACCCAAATAAACACAAAACCAGTCCCTGCCTTGCAGGAGAGAGGCGGCATGGACAGAATTCCAATCAGAGCAGCTGCAGGAGAGATCTCAGCGCAGAAAATCCAGCAATGCCACGGGGAGGGTGATGGAGCAAAGTTAATCCTGTTATAAATTAGCTTGTGCTTCCTGCTCTGAATGCTCGGGTTGCCCTCTTTGTTTCTAGAAAACATGATTTGGGAGGCTTAGCCTGCACAAACAACTGAGTCAACAAGTCCTGTGCCTGCAGGAAAGAAAGACTACAGCCCTGGTTTGTGCTGATTCATGGCTATTTATTCAAGGTTTAGAGGTGTGGTAGTAGATCATCAGGATTTAAATTCCTCTTTGAAAGGATAAAAGTTGAATTAATTGGTTAATTAACTCCTTCAGCCACTGTCAGTGAATCATGGCTTAGTAGATTACTTATATGTAAAACACAAATCAGGACTGCAGGCTCCAGTCTAATCAGAAGAAAGGTCCTGCTGCTCATGGATCTTTCCTCACAGCTGTCATCTGCCTAAAGGATTCATTCAACTATCTAAATTGCAGAAAAAGCAAATAAACCCCATAAATAAGTCAGTTTATCACATCTGGGATTGGATAGAGCCAAAACACAATTAAGGTGCAAAGTCTGCCTCCTATTTGTGCTAATAATGAATTTAATTTTCTTTTTTAAGTATATGTAGTTGAACTCTTTTATACACATGACTGGCTTTAAAAAAGAACCCAACTGCCTGTTTTACAGAAATCTTGGGGTGTTTAACAACATCACTGAAATTCTGAAACACTCAGACTAGAATTTGCCCATGTACTTATATAAAACATGACCTATGAGCACTCTATTGATCACAGTGTGCTTTTGTTCACCTATGGACTACCTGGCATAAAGCCCCCAAAGCAGAGGATGTGAAATTCTGCCCATTTCCTGAATGTTCAGTGCCTCAAAAATACTCCAGGGTTTCAGTTTGCTTTTCTTTTCATAGCAGGCACTAATCCTCCAGGGATAAACATCTGAAAATTTTTGCCACTGATCTGCTCTACTGCAGTCCCCCTCCAGTCCTGTGGAGACTTGGAGGCACCTTTCAGAAACAGCATGCAGGATAATGTGAAGGAAGATCAGCTATTGATCTGTGGATCTGCAGTGGGAAAATGGTGGTGCCCTGATCACTGGCATCACCTCCTCTGTTTGGAGTTTGCCTCACCTGAAAGGTGATCTCAAATTCATTTTGAGATCACCTCAAAATCACCTCATTCATCTCAAATTCATTTTGAGATGGTTTCTCCACCTCAGGTGATTTCTAGGAAAGCTGTTGTGATGCCCTGGGAAGGCTGAGCTGGAACAGAGACTGGACAGAGCTGGAGAATAAAGGAGATATTTATTAAAAGGCCTTTCAGGATACACCTTGGGCAGGAAAAGAGCCTGACCAGGGCTACACTCAAGGGGGACCCAAAATGGTCCCAAAATGGACTGAAAATGGACACAAAATGGCCAAATGGTCACAAGGTCTCACACTTTGATGAGTTTTGGTCCATTTGCACCTTGGGGTTGAATTGTCCAATTCCAGCCCCAGGTGATGCAGTCCCATCCTTCTTGTTCTCTCCCTTCAGCCACCCTTGTTTGTGCTTTTGGGCCTGAACACTTGTCCCAGTTGTCCTTGGTGTGCAGCAGGAAAAGGATTTGTTTTGTGTCCCTGGTGTGTGCAGAGAGCTGAGTGACACTGACTGTGAGCTCAGAGCTGCACCCCTGGGCAGCACAGAGTCTGAAATACATGGAAGCCAAAGCTTAAGGCATCAGTTGCTTGGTCTCTGTGCTGCTTGTATGAGTGGAAAAGCCCTTCAAGAGAGGAGGTTTTGGATGGTTCAAAGGGCAAGGAGTTGGTGACTCCTTGTCTCTGGATAGTGTCAGAGGCGTTTCCCTGAAGTGGCTGGAAGCTCACACACCACACACCCCATAAAAATGGGAAGGGATTGGTTCTGAGACCCCTTTCATCAGCCTCAGTACCAACAAATACACATCACATTTTTTTAAAAAAAGTAAACCAAGCTAATACATAATAGATAAAAACTGTACTTTTGTGTTGTAGGACACGAAAGAAAGATGAGAGACTCCAAATATTTCAGAAGGGAAAGAACATAGGAAAAAGGCTTTATTGTCTAATTCTTACTACCTTTTATAAGGTGTTCCCACACAGACTTAACATGGTGGGTGAATAGGGACGACACCTCTTTAATCCCATTGGTTAAACCAGAGAAACAGCAAAACACCACCTGGAGAAAGATTGTTTTGAGAAGAAGCTTTCTTGAGAAATTTTTCCTTGGAAAAAAAGTTAGGAGCTGCTAGCAGGCTAAAATCTCTCAGGCCCAGAAATATCAGGCCCACAACACATGTCTGACAATTCTATTCTCTCATAAAATTGTGAATGTTTTCTTTTAAAGAAAGGTATTTGCTGCTCATCACTAAATTAATAAAGCAGTTCTACATTAGGTGAATATTAAATAATTGTTAAATGACATCTTCAGGCATGATAAGCAAATAAGAGCCTAATCTAGTCGCTATATAATTATCTTAAATTTATACATGCAGCAATATGGAATTAAAACTGTTCTTACTGTTTAAAAATAGGAATTTAAACATGAGAGCCACAGCAAAAAATGATTCACCATTAATCTTTTCCATATAATCATTTCTACAGGTGCTTTAATGAATTTAAGTGAATCCTTAAACCCTGAACAAGAAAAAGAAAGCATTTCTGAGACTTGAAAATAAAATGTTTTGGGGAAAACTCCCTCAGGTCAGAGTTTAAAGGCTGAATCACTGAATGAACTGCAGATATTACACCTCTAATATCTTGGGGTGCATTCTACACCCAATGGAAAGAGAAGAACTGAATTATAGAATGGTTTAGGATAGAAGGGAACTTAGAGATTACCCCATTCCAACACACAATAGTATTTTCTGCAAATACATGACAAGCTGAGATAAACAATTTGGGAGAGGATTACTTTAAAAAATAATAAAAAAAAATCCTAGTAGCATGAATTAATTCAGACAGGAATTTCTGGATCACAAATTTCAGATCTGAAATGAAAAACATTTCAAATACGTACAAGGATCTGTCAGAACAAGTTCTGGTTTTAGCTCTGCCAAAATATCTGTGATGTCATTCGCATCATGTTCTAGATGTGATTCATTAGTTTTATTGTCATCTGCATCAGGTTTTCATGCCCCAGTGCTGTACCAGCTTTGAACAATTAGAGGAGATCAGGCAGGGACCCAAAGGAAGCAGTGAATGTGAGCATATTTTTATCCACACTCTATAAAACTGGCATCAAAATAATTGAGTTTTTATGAAGTGGGAAATATATCAGATCCAGCTGATTCTTCTTTCAGAAAGGTGCTCAAGGCCAGGTTGGATGGGGCTTGGAGTGGAAGGTGTCCCTGCTCATGGCAGGGATTGGAACTGGATGATCTTTAAGGTCCCTTCCAAACAAAACCATTTTGGGATTCTGATTCATGCAGCAAGGAGATTTAACAGACAGAGAATCACATGATGGTTGAAATAGTCAGGGACTTCTGTGGAATGTCCAGATCACCCCATCACCAGAGGAAGGCCGTCCAGGATTTTTTTCCAGTTGGGTTATGAATATCTCCAGGGATGGAGGCCACACAACCTCTCTGGACAAACTGTGACTGAACTCTCTGACAATAAATGTGCTCTGGAAAAAAAGTTCTGATAGGATTTCCTCCTCTGGCAAGTTGCAGGTTGTTTTTTCTCTTGGTATTATTGAGAGTACCCTGGCTATGTGCCTTTCTTCCCCCCACAAGATATTTATCTCCTCTGATAAGGTCTCCCCCTTCTCTTCTTTGTGCTGGCCCAGCTCTCTGGGATTGAGGTTTTAAACACTTTTGTGGAACTGCAGCAGTCTCAGTCAAAGCTGTCCATGGCTGTTTTGCACTTCTAGCCCAACACAGGGCACAGCCCCAGGAACATGCCAGTGGGAATGAGCAGAGAGAAAGATCCCTGCACCTGCTGCTGGTGCCATTCTGTCCTGGTTTGGAAAGACAGGTGTCTGCTAAGAAAGGCAGAAGCCTCCACTGAAATGGAGAATGTAAACTCCCTNATGGAATTGTATCAGCCCTGCAGTGAGCCTGGATGGCCCATGAACAGCAGATATCCCCTGGAGGGAGGATGGGTGGTGGAAGAGATAAAGAACAGTGCCCCAGCTGGATTTAACAAATGGTGATAGAATACAAACTTTTGGCTACATCTTGCATTGCAACCTAAGACACATTCATCATCCAGCCCAAGGTGGTTGTAATTTCCTTTGCTCTGAGGGCACACTGCTGTTTCATGGTCAGCTTGGTGTCCACTGGGACCCCTCAGGGCTTCTCTGCAAAGCTGCTTTCCAGCCCACTGATGCATTGGTTTATTCCTCCCCAGGTGAAGGATCAGCATTTCCCTCATGAGAATCCTCTCTGCCCTTTTTCCCAGATCAACAGGGTTCTCTGAATGGCAAAACAACCACTCCCCCTGGACTCTTATTGTCTCCAAACTTGCAGATGTGCCAGTCATTTATAACACTAATAAAAATATTACATGGTATCCATCCCAAAATCAACACCTGTTGGGCATTACTGACTTTTCTCCTGCCAAACTTCATGCTGCTGATCACATCCCTTTGATCTCAGTATTTCAGCCCATTTTCAGTCCACCTCACTGTATATTGATATTCCACATTTATAGTCCATGCATCTTTGCTCCCTAATTTGCTCCTGTATCTGATCAGCTGCCACAAAAAGTTGCATATGTAGAATAACAGAACCAGAGAATGGTTTAGGTTAGAAAAGATCTTAAAGACCATCCAGTTCCAACCCTCCTGCCATGGGCAGGGACACCTTCCACTATCCCAGGTTGCTCCCAGCCCCATCCAACCTGGCCTTGAACACTTCCAAGCATGGAGCACTCACAGCTTCTCTGGACAACCTGTTCCAATAAAGATAGAAAATATACATTAAATCCAGCCTTAGCAGAGCTGAGGATGCACATAGTGATCCCAGAGGCAGGAATATGCAGGCTCCTCTTGAGCTTTTGCAGTGTTGTAGTGAGCTGTGACTCGCTCTGAGTCAGTCTGCCACTCACAGGGGTGCAGCTGATGCTCAGACTCATCCCATTTAATTTTAGCTGCCAAGAATTTTGCTCTCTGTTCTGAGCCAGCCTTTTAGGCTGACTCTGCTGTCAACACACAGAGACAAGTAACCCCAGAGGGCCATTCATCCAACCCCCCTGCATCAGCTCCAGAGAGACATAATGAAGGGCTTGGATTAGATGCCTAATTATTGGATGGTGAAGGTTAGGGAAGACGAATCCCATAAAAAAAAAAAACCACAAAAAAAACCCCAACCAAACCCACAGGTTGTAGGAAACATTCTGCAGCCTCCCTGCCAGCTAAGGACTCCTCTCTGCAGTGACACCTGGCCCTGTTCCAGCTCTTTTCCTCTTCCAAGCAATGTGCAAAGGAGGAAGCAGAAGAAGGGAACAACTTGACTTCGATATTCCTGGAGCAGGATATTTATTCTGCTCATCCCTGGGATGAGTTGAGAAGGAAGAACTCTTCGGAGTGGCCAGGAGTGAATAAAACGGGGTCAGTGTGCCCAGGTTTGTTCTTCCCTGTGCTGCTGTTTTCTACTCTGGGCCTGCTCTGTTTCTTGCACGGGGGCAGATTGCATTCCCCTACACAATTCCAACGAGGCATTTGTGGTGCTGAAATTGTGCAGGGAGAACATTCAGAGAGCAAAGGGAATGTAGCTCCAAACAGCCACAAACAGGCTGCCTTGGGGCTCCCTGGAAAATAAAGCTTTAAACTCCAAGCTGTGTTAGCACACATCCAACCCAAGCACTGAGCCATTGAGATTGATATCTAGGTCATGGACCAGATCACAATTATTATCTCAGCAGANAAGAAAAAAAAAAGAAAAAAGAAAAAAAGAAAAAAAGAAAAAAGAAACAAAGCAAAGGTTAAGGCAGGGATGAAGCCACAAAGAAAGAGATCAAAAAAAAGTCCTTGTAGCTTCTCTAAAAGGGAGATCTCAGAGATCTGGTTCTCCCTCNCTCCCTGCCAGCTAAGGACTCCTCTCTGCAGTGACACCTGGCCCTGTTCCAGCTCTTTTTCTCTTCCAAGCAATGTGCAAAGGAGGAAGCAGAAGAAGGGAACAACTTGACTTCGATATTCCTGGAGCAGGATATTTATTCTGCTCATCCCTGGGATGAGTTGAGAAGGAAGAACTCTTCGGAGTGGCCAGGAGTGAATAAAACGGGGTCAGTGTGCCCAGGTTTGTTCTTCCCTGTGCTGCTGTTTTCTACTCTGGGCCTGCTCTGTTTCTTGCACGGGGGCAGATTGCATTCCCCTACACAATTCCAACGAGGCATTTGTGGTGCTGAAATTGTGCAGGGAGAACATTCAGAGAGCAAAGGGAATGTAGCTCCAAACAGCCACAAACAGGCTGCCTTGGGGCTCCCTGGAAAATAAAGCTTTAAACTCCAAGCTGTGTTAGCACACATCCAACCCAAGCACTGAGCCATTGAGATTGATATCTAGGTCATGGACCAGATCACAATTATTATCTCAGCAGATTCTTCCTTTCAACTTTTGCTTCATTCCCCAAAATAAAGGCTCCTACTTTTCATTTCCAGATCCACAACCATTGCTTATGATGTCCAAAGTGACCAAGGGATCCAATTTCATTTCCAGCATAGTAACTTAACCTTGGTATGTTGCATTTATCTTTTTTTTATTTGCTTCATTTTAATAATAATAATGCAAAGACCACCACATACTGCAGCTGCAATTTGTGAGTCATTATAGGGAAATTTAGCTAGGGGATGAAAAATTGGAATAGACTGGGGAAGAAACGCTTGATGTGCTAATGGTGCCCTGAAGATGTGTCAGATATGTCACTAGATGTCAATCAATCTTTTGTTGTGCTGCCCACAATAGGATCACAGTCCTCACACATACAGTGAAAAAGTCTGGAAACAAAAACAAACAAANACACTGCAGCAAATGGGTGACTTTTGGGGTAATTTTGATATTTTTTGTGCTGGTTATAATGCTTTTCCTCAAACACTGGTTTGTAGGAGCCATTCCCAAATCATGGGCAGCACTTCTCAGCCGTAACTCGGATGATCTTTTTCAAGCCCACATCCCGCAGAGCCTGCAACCAGATTGGAAATCCTGACATAATGCTGGTTCAGATTACAGTCCTTTGGCAGTATCACACATCAAACATTTATAAACATGTTTACAATGCTAATTTCTTCACAAGGCAAACTTATCTTTCCCAAGAATCAAAAGAGGTTTCCCCAGAGGAAATTTTGTTTAGCTGACAATGAGAAAAGCATTCTCATCGATGAGAAAAGCAAATCCACTAAGGCCTTTTCATTGGAATTATATAAACACATTCCCAAAGACGAAGTACAAGGAGAGTGTGTGAATCTATGGCTTGAAGAGCACTTAAATGACATTGAGTTCTCTACATCTCCACACAGCTGAGAAAAATTCCACCCTAGAAATCACTGGTGATGCTGCTCAGTCCTTTCCTTGGAATGAACCTGTGGACTTGATATTTTCTGAGCCTGAGGCTCTTCCCAAGGGAAACTTTTCAACAGGTTTTTTTTTTTTTTTTTCTTAAAACAACTTTGTGTTAAAAATGTTCCTTTCCCATAACAACAGGTGTTGTTTGCTAGTTCTGTTACTTAGCCAATGGAAGAGGTGTCAGTCCTATGGACCAATAAAGGGCCTTTTAGTGCAGCACGTTATAAAAGAGCTGAATGAATTGTAAATAAACCTTCTGATTTCTGCTGCCTCCTGACTGGAGTCAAACATCTTTATTTCATGTCCTACTGCAACAGAACCCACTGCAGATAGCTGAGACAGGGACACCTACCTTCAGTCAGGTGAATCCCACTCTTGAGAGGCCCCATAAAGCAACAAGCAAACTGGATCTTCAGCAAGGAGCTCTGGCACAGGTGCCTGGGGAAGGCTTTTGGCAGGCACGAGGTAGGCAGCTCCTGGCTCAGGATATCGTGGATGGTGGAGATGTGAAAAGTAGATGTGTTCTAAAAATAAAATCAACCTCCTACGGGCTCAGAAAACCTTCTAAGGGTGGCTATATCCCTAAGTTTGATGCCTTTGCCTGGATCTGTACATCCTTTGGCCATTACTACCAGCTCCAAGGGCAAGGAAGTGTTTAGGTGGATGTCAGGTGGACAATCCTTCCAGCCAGAGCCTTCATTTATTTGGAGAGCATCTTCACCTTCCCATTTGTGTCACAAACAAGCCTCTACTGACTGAGAAACACAGGGAGTGTGTGCCCTGCTCATTCGCCAGCCTGATTGTACAAGCAGCCCACACTTGCCTGTGTTAGCACTCAACTCATCTCTCTGATGAGCACAGCTATTAATAGGAGCTCAGGAATAATATTTAAAGCAGACAAATCAGCATCTTCAGCAGCCCTATTTGTTGGCACAGCAACAGGATTATGTGAAGGCTATTGATCCAGAGCGTCTTTAAAAATAAATACACGGTTCACAACTGGTAATTTTTTTTACGATTTTTACATTTATTTTTTGTTGGCTTATTTTACAATTGCATTTCATTATTAAATTTATAAATACGTTAATGCATTTTTTTAAATTTTGCACACAGTGAACAAGTGCTCTTCGCCATGAAGAAACAAAATCCTGAGCATCACTAAAAGAAGAGAAATGTTGAGAACATCATTAGGGGTTGTGGGTCTTGTTCCATGTTCATACACTGTTGGGGGTTAGGTTCGTTTGTTTTTTTTTTTCTCTCTCTAAAGAATTTTTTCCCCATAAGTTACCAAGGAGACCAAATGTTGGGTACTTAACAGTACTTAACCGAAA
>VXBB01014403.1:0-20000 GCA_013399915.1 Illadopsis cleaveri
AGGCACAAAGCTCACCTAAAGGCGTCCCTTCAGGAGATGGGGAGACACAGTCCACTGGCTGATCTTGAGTAGGCTGGGATATTTTCTTCCTTCAGAGATGTGTTCCTCCTCCAGAGGTGTCTTCCTCCTCCACAAGTGTTTTCCTCTTCCAGAGGTGTTTTCTTCCTCCAGAGGTGTTTTCCTCCTCCAGAGGTGTTTTCCTCCTCTGGCCTTTTGTGCCCCGACGCCTCCCTTTTGAATTATAAATGTTGGTCTGTCCCAAGGGGATGGAACAATTGCATGTTATGGACAGGGTTTGGTGACTTTGGTCATACATGCATTGCATGTCCCATGTTCTCCTTCATTTGAATCCTGAGGGATGTGTAAGTCAATACGTTAATAGAGCTTAATGAGAGTCTCTGTTACTCTGTCAGAATTTATAATTGACAAAGAAGTAGAACAAACAGTTTGGCCCTCCTCCTCCATGTACTGAGGCAGCAGCAAAGGCTCTCTGACCTTCATCAGAGGGTCTTTGTGCACACCCTTATCTCCTTAATGAAACAGATTTATAACAAGTGTTGTTTTTCACAGTGAAGGGAGTGTGGCTTTTGGCTGGTACAGAGGCTTGATGTTCTCCTGTGCCTCACTGAAACAACATCGGGCTATGAGACCTCAGACACTTTGCTTGAGCCAGGTGCAAGATAAGCAAGAGGCCCTGTTCATGCTTTCCTCAACCAGCCTCATCAACCCTTCACTATCTTAAAGTAACACTGTAAAATTCTGATCATTTACCACAGCTTTTGAGCATGTAAGAGTTTTTATGAAGGTGTTTTGTGTATTTTATTTTGCTAGCTAGCTTTATAGGTTTTTTTTTTTATTTTCTGCTACTGTATTCTTAACTGGATATTACAATTGTGAATTAAAAATAGAATAATTTTCTGTTCTCATACCAGTTAATATGAAGTATAAATTAGAAGGGCAAGAGTGTGAACTCAGAGTCTTCCAGGTTTGTGGTTGGTATTTTGTCAGTGCAGCCCTGTCTCACACCAATGATCAAACTCAGTAGGCAGTTAGCACTGAGCTAACTGGGTTTGTCTGCCTGTGACAGTGCCAACAACATGAATGTCACTTCTCTAAAAAACTTGCAAGATTGTGCACTAGGAAAGAGGCACTGCATTTTGGAGTGAGAGGAAACCACAGAAGCTGTCCATCCACTCTATTGCATACTGAAACAAAGCATGCACAGAAGTAAGTTTAGAAATAGCTTTTTGTGACAGAAATATTGCTTCTACTACATTCTAAGACTTTTACCATTTATAACAAAGCCTGCAGGTAAGCTGGAGTGCAACCTGTATGAAGGGGAAGAGATGGAGAAATAGATGACCTGCCCTGAATTTTTTTGGTTTGCAAAGTCCTTCCTTAGATTATCTGTGATTGGGTGGGTGATCAAAAATTCAGAACTTCCCTTGAGACAAGTAACATGCAGTGTTTGCTGGTGTGTTTGCTTCCCTTTCAAATATTTCACAGACTGTACAGACAAAAGACAGATTAGGCTTTGCATCAGATTTACTAGAGCTCTACCTCCTTGCCTTTGGACTCCAGCTTGCTTTTTACACTCCTGTCTGAAGCTGCAGAAGAATTAAGCTTGTGTGTGCCCTGTTTGTACATAACATGCTTTCCCAAGTGACTGTTTAGCACTATTAAAGAACAAAACCAAGGCTAGCAATAAGATTGTGGTAAATGTAAATGTATTCTATTTAAAAATTGTTCATGATATCTTTTTGTAATGACCATCTTTTTGCTACATGCAGAGTTCTGGTGGCATTAGAGAATTAAAAAAATACAAAGATATTCAGGGATTTGGACCTGATTTGCATTTACAGTACAGAGGTTCAGCACTGTTGGACAGTGTAGGGGACTTAAACTATAGGGAGAAATGTAAGACAGGTACACTTCAGTCCTTCCTGACACTACTTTACTGCTGTGCATTGTGAGCCTATTAAGGTACACTCTTATAGCAGTTGTAGTTTAAAACTTCTAACCCTACATGAGGTACCAGTGCCATCTACTATATTTTAATCAGTTACATCAAAGTGAGTTTAGTACAAACATGAGCATAGTGATAACTTTTACTGCTTTTCTGTAAATGTTGTGTTTTGAGAAATACTCTTTCTTCAGCGTCTGTCACTGGATAATGTTTTTTTAAATCCTCATCTGAATTTTTATGTGTTTATTTTTTAATTTCCTGTCAATAGAAATGGAATCAGTGGCTGTGTCTGTTATTAATATTTAAAATGTGGGTGTTTGGGCTTCTTAACATGCAAGTTGCTATGCCCCTTTAAATTTCCTTCAGTTGTTCTATACCTCTAAAAAAATCTTTCATTACCAAGTTGTTTATCTGAGAAGAAAGTGAGACTGTCTCTTTGTATTGCTGCATAACATCACTCTTTTTCTCAAGAAGTCATTACACACTGACATCATATTGTTCTTTATTAGATGATCTGTTGCCTGAAAGTATCTTGGTGACACTGAACTTGAAAGCAACAAGAGTACAAGTGCTAGGATGCCTGGAGAGCAGAGGCTGGCAATACCTTGCTCAAGCAAATATCCAAGACAATTTTAAAAAGGCATTAGCAAATACAAACCACCCCCACAGAGGTAATTTTCACCTCTGAATTTTTGCTTGTTTCTTAGTCCAGCCCAGACTTCAGCCATCAGTGTTACAAAGCTGGAAGCCAAGTCCTACCTAGCAACGATAGCCATGTGCAATAATTTAAACTTAAAGAAAAATAACACAGCTGCTGGTAGAGTAGTGTCCAGAGATTTCTAGGTGCTTTCCAACAATAAAAGGGTGGTTTCTGTCCTGAAAATGTATCTGTGTGCATAGAAAAAGACCTTCAATATTCACAAAGACCACAATTAGTGCTGCACTGTAATTGTCATTCCCTGATTAGTTGGAAACCTTATATACCCAATGGGTTTTATTTTTCCTATTCATGAGTTACATGAGACAATATAGTAGCTTGTGAAATTTGGACAACGATTCCTTTGATTTGTGCTGCTTTACACATCTTTTATTGTGAACTCTCAAAATTCTTAACCCTGTGACTGAGTGCATAGCTCTAGTGGTGACTTTTAGTATGATGACTGGATGAGAATCATCCTAAGGTCTTTTTATATAAAGACATCATGGAAAAAAATTAGCTTTTCCTATAAATACTGTATTGTTATCTTTAATTGTGCTGTTCTGGGAAATATTACTCCCATGGACTTATTTAATGTAGAGGGAAGACCCACCATCCAAAGAAGCTGAGAAATTATCCTGATAATCCCCGAAGTCCAAACCCAAATGCAGTCTCCAGCTCCCTGAAGGAGAAAGCTAAAAAGAGTTTGCCTTCTTTTCTTCCACAGGTGGGGTCACTTACCTTAGGGACAGGAGGTAACACAGCTGCTGTTGTCTCATAAACACCTGTATTTTCACAGTAGTTTGTGGTTTAGTTTGGTGGGGTTTGTTTTTTTGTTTGTGGGGTTTTGTGCCTTTTTTTAAAAAATTATAATAAAACAACAATGAAAGACTTAAACTATGTTACCCTTCAGAACAATCAATTACATTCCCTTTCAGATGCGATGGTAGAAGTGAGGCAAGAACTGCATGGCCAGAGAGGTGTTCACAACGTAACTTGCTTTTGCAGCATGTTCTACCTGCTGTTCCGAATTCCCTCTTCCCACTCAGCCCCAGCTGCAACTGACACTCAGCTCAGGCATTTCTGTGGCCACTAAAACTTTGAGTGCAAAGAAGGTAGTATCAAGCGAAGTTCCTCCAGCCATTATCAATTCCAAATACCTTTTGACTAATGAGGAGACAGAGGCACGTGGCTCATTAACTCTCCTCTGATTACCAACTGGTGCCACCTGTGGGGGTGCAGTGGCATTCCAGCCTGGGAATCCCTGGTACACAGCAATCAAACACTGGGCTTGACAGTTAATTCTCTGTTTGCAGATCCTGTTGGATAACCACTGAAGTTGCATGGGTGAAACAGATAAAGTTGGGAAGTCTGCAATAGAAGTGTTTGCCTTTATACTTATTTACTCACTATTCTTGCTTTTGTACAATAATATCTTTTCCCTGAAGGTCTTTGAAAAATTCGATCACAAAATGGAAAGAGGGTATGTTTGTTCTGGGTAAAATTTGGAAGCATTGTTCTGATGACACCTGTAAAACATAATTATAACTCCCATAGCTGTTTCCTCTCATATTTAGAGAGGAAAATTCTTTGCCTCTAATCTCAGGTGCATACCTGTGGAAGGCTTAGATTCCTTCAAGCAGTATCAAAGTAATGATAACAGTGTGCAGCTGCTGACTGTCTTTTGCTTGTTGTTACTCACCCAGCTGTTTAGAGGAGAAGAAAAAGAGAGAGAATATCTCTAATCAGCCATATGGCACAAAGTTTTATTTGCCACAGTAAGTTAAAACGCTCATTATTGGTCAGCATCTTGAATGCAAATTCTGCCATAGCTTTTCAGGAGTGCTAGATCTAATGGAAAAGAAGATCAGATATATTTAGTTCACATTATTTTATATTAAGTACGGAAAGAATTGATTCTGTCTAAGTAGAGTTTCCATGATTGGATTTTGCTATACCCAAAAGGTGCTGGGAGCATGGAGTGCAGATCTCAGGCCCTGCTTTGGGTCATAAAAGGTAAATTAAGGGCAGTTGAAATGGTATTTCAGATTTCTGCAGTGAAGTTTTGCTTTGCTTATATTGTACATTAGACAAATTAGGATTCTGGATCACACAATTGGGACATGAAATCTAGGATATGTCTTTAGTAGCTGTTGATGTTTACAATGCATGCAGCCAGTAGTTTTTTCATTAAGAAAATGTTTAATTTTGCTGCTGTTTCTAAATTGAACAAGAAACTTAGAGTTAAGTGTAAGGAAAAAGATTTTTGTCTTAAAAAAAGCCCCCACTTTCTTGAATGCATGTAAATGGTAGAGGAGAAGTGAGTAACTAATATATGTGTAAGTTTTGTGAGTCTCCATTCTGTAAATTGGAGTGAAAAATGAGCTTTGAGGATTGACTCGACTGAAAATTTAGCTTGTCCACTTTTTCAAGCCTCTTCTGCCATTTCTTGTGTGCATATGACTGAAACTCCTTTCAGTGTGGGCATATTGACTTCAAACGTACTGTTAGGGAGACTTGATGTTATTACAAAGTGTAAAAGGGAGGTGCACACCTGTGTATCCAGGATTGGGTGCATGGCTTTAAAAACTGAGAGGGAGTGTGACCCTACCCGTGCTGCTTCTTGCAATACTCCTACAATGATTTTTGCCTCTGAAACCTGTTGTATTTCAGAGAATTTAAGAATATGGTTAATTTTGTCTTCTTATAATATACTTGAAAACAATTTCCAGAAAGAATAATACCCAGTTTTTCCAAGTATCTTTAAAGCATAGACCTCTAAGGACTCTCTAGTCCCTGATTTCCTGCTTAATTGATCAAACTACTTTATGTTTTGTGTAATTGTTTATATTAAATACTGGTAAGAGATAGCAAGATACCATCTATTTAAGACATTCCTACATAAGTTCTAAACAGTTGGATAAGTGGTTTTGGGCTACTGGTTTGCAGAAATAATAGGCTGGGATGGAAAGTATAGTGATTGGTAAGCCAGAATAGCTTTTCTGGTTGATGCCATAAAAAAATCACTGTGTACTAATGCTACTTAAAAATGGACATGCTTTTTCCATTTGGGCTGTAATTCTGGATAGTATAATCCAGATGAGTGGTTAGGTGTCCTGTATTTCAAATAGTCTCTCTTCTGTGATTCTTAATGTCCTTTGACTTGTACTTCATAAAGTACCAAGAAATGTTTGATCAGATAAGAATCTTGTTTTCTAAGAATAGCTGTTTAAGTGGTTCTGCACTGTCTTACAAATTTGTAATTTCATATAGTGAGGTGTTATATCCTAAAAAATAAGTCTTGACCCATATAATCAGTGCAAGTGTTTGTTTCCCTGCAGAAGCCCTAACATTAAAACTATCATGAGAGGATTCAAAAAGCAGTGTGCAAATATTTTTCCATAGAATAAGATTCCTTCTTCATCTGATGGCCCATCTTGCTATTCTTCTCACTGTTTCCATGGCTGTTACTTAAAAGGCTTTGACAAATATAATAGACTTTGCATAATGATGCCATTGGAAGTCACTTCCAGCATATTATAGTGTGCAGTTAAAATTACTCTTGTGATTACCACTCTCCAATGCTTCTACTTTATCATGGCACCAAATGAAATTAAGAACAGACATATTCCTTCCTTTACTTACCAATATTTAAAAAAAAACAACTAAATAATATTGTTGTAATTTATTTAATTAAAAAATCCTTTTGGATCTCTTTCTTCCACAGTTCAATAAGAATTATTTTGCTTTAGAAGTAGATTTTTTAAAAAAATAGAATATATGCATTCTCTGTTAACATTACTGTGAAGTTGGGAGAATTTTATAAAAGCTTTTTCCACGGGACAGGACAATGCCATACACAGAAGGACTGTTCTGTACTAATAGATATAGAGAGGAAAAAGCCATTATTCATTTCAGCATCATATTTTCGCTACTCATGTAAAGTGTGTGGTTATGTATCTGGAGGTTCTAGATCTGTGCATCCCTTCACCTGCCTGTCTGTCTTCTAACCTTGTTAATTTTGATGTGGTTGGTTTTTTTCTCTTAGTGACCAAGCAAGGGAATAAAGAGCTGAAAAAAAAAATTTCCCCCTATTTCTTATTTTCTCAGGAATAACAGCTCTAGGGGATGAGTATTCCAATGCATATGAAGAGAATACCTTAAATAAAGTAGTATTATTACAGGATTTGATAATGCAATGGTGAAAATAATCAGAAAAACAGTGAGCTGAGTGAATAATGTAAAATACCATGTCTTAATGGGGTTTATAATTTGGTTTGTTTGTTTGTGGGCTGGTTTTTTTTTGATTTTTTGTTTGCTTGTTTGTTTTTTGTTTTGTTTTATGTTTGTTTCGGTTGGTGTTTTATTTTGTTTTTTGTTGTGTGGAAAATACTTTCATTTCCTGATACTGCCTGCACCATATAAAAATGGAAGCCTTGGCTATCAAGGTCCAACTCAACATCAGTGCTTTGTTGGAGCAGGTACCCAGAATTTCTGATGTTTCTGAGCTTTGTTATGCTGCAGTGGCTGGGCAGCAGTCTCCTGGATGGCTCCTTCCTGTAAGGGGATATAATTGAGGGGCTGCCCTTATATTTTTTGTTGGGTTTTAGAATGCAGTAACTCTAAACTTAAGCTACAAAGACAGCTACAGACAGCCAAAATGACAGTCCCCTTCACCTGGGTGACAAGATACCAAATCATTTATCTGGTGTGTCCCACTTCCCTTACAGTCCATGGCATATTCTGGAGATATCTATGTGCACAATGGTTGTTTCACTGCAATCTGCCCAGAATCACAACCTAAGAAGCTCAGCCCTTGAGGACTCAGCTCTGACATGTCACCTCTCTCATTTTTCACTAGAATGCATTTATATTTAAGGGTACTGAAGACTTATAGCAATCTGCTATTCTGGAACAGAGAAGACAAGCAGTCCTAAGCCTTCTGTACTGCAGGCTGCTCTCACTGGAGTCCCCTGCACTGGGGCTCCTGGCAGGAACACGAGATGTCTCATAATCTCTGTTAGTGCTTGGGTGCAAAATCTGCCAGCAGAATTGTCTCAAAGAAGTCACAAAACAGACAAGGCAGCAGCTTTTGTTTCTCTTGCCCTAGTACCTCATGACAATGGGTTTTAATGAATTTCTTCTGCCTCAAAACTCTTTAAACGTCTTGAGATAATTTGGTCTTCTGTGCCAATAACTTTCTCAAACTACTGGTTTAGACAATTAGATTAAAAGAGTATTCCTCTACATGTTTTGGTCTTCCAACAAGTCTTCATAACCTTCCTTTTCTTTTGGATATCACATACTGAATAGTTCAAACTTTATTCTCATCTATATTGGCCTTGTATTACAAGCATTTAACAAGTTTACTAGAGTCTACCTGGTTAAGGGAGGTTACCAGGGTTTACAGATTTTAGGCTTTGGTCATCATCAAAGCCCTAAATCTGTTTCTTTATGAGATGCTAAGTCTTGATCATGCATGGCACATTTAATACAACTTCTCTGATGACTTCCATTGCCAGAGATAACTGAAAACTGTTAAAAACATTAAGGTTTTTAAATTCTGTATTGTCAGGAATAAACCTGCATTCTGCCTACTGTCTGTCTTGCTATCACTCATTTCTTGCAGTCTCAAATGAAGAACTGTTTATGCTCCTTCTGTCTTTTTATCTTTCCTTTAGGAGATTTATTTTTTTTTCTTTTGCGATTTACTTTGTAGTGCTAAGTGATATCCAGCAATCAGCCAGTGTTTCCAATGGCTGAAGAGATCTGTTCTATATCTGTTTCCAGGTGACTGCCTAATGACAAGAACTTCGTAATGTCCTGATCAGATGCTTTGTGCTGGGGCTGGGATGTGGAGTGACAGTGGCTTGTGGATAGGAAATCCTCATTCTCTCATGGTTCTGCTGGTAGTCCCCAGCTGTCATCTTCATTCAGGATGGGAAACCATCAGTATTTTTCTCTATTGCTATTTTTTATTTTGCTTATTTATTTATTTTAGTCCTAAGGCTGAGATTTCATATTGAAAGCCGTTGAATTTGTAGCCTTTATTTGTGACCCCAGCAGAAGCAGTGCATAGTTTCAATGTACCATCAAGTCAGGACATTCTTATATCTACCAACCAGCTCCTGGGTGGTAATGTCTGTCTTCTCATGCCACATCTAGGCAGCCGCTAGCCATCGAGTTTTAAGTGAAATATTGTGTACTATTGCTATTAGATGTTCCTACAGTCTCATTTGGTTGGGAGTGGGTTTTGGAAATATGACATTTGTGAAGATCTTTTTATGGTACATTATTGTTTACCTCTATGTATCTGTGTAGTAAACAAACTCCATGTTCTTATCTGTGCTAATGTTCTTTTTCCTGCTGTGTTGACTCATAAATCTTTCTGTTTTTCTTTTAATACTTTTGTCCCTTGTATACTGGCAAAAGCCACGTCTACCATGAAGCTAATCAGGTGTCCTTTTGCTGAGACAGCCTTTGGCAGGAAGACTTTCCTTGTAGTTACTCTTGGAGTAAATTTTAGCTAAGGTTGTGATCAGGTCTAAGAGTTTATGAGTAAGGACTGTGTAAATTAAGTACAGTGAGTACAATAAATCTTAACAAATTTAGTTAATTGCTCAAATACCTGTATTTGAGCAATTGCCAGAATACCTGTATGAAGTCAGCCATTAGAAGTGGATGCATCTTTATTCTACCAACAGAACATGTCAAGTACTTTGCTGTCTCAGCTTTTAGAAGACAATATCTCAGGAAAGTCTATCTGACTCACTATGGGCTCATAAGCTTTAAAGATTTCTCTGCATGCATGGTTCTTTGTAGACGGTGTTCATTCCTTATGCTGCCTTGGTTTTGGAGTTTATTTTGCCTTTTCTTAAGAAGCTTTCTGTAGAGATTTGTGTCTTATTCCAAGATGGACAAATCTGTTTATAGTAACACGTTATTTCACCTAAAAATAAAAAAGATTTAACTAGCATAATTTGGTAAGCTTCTACGTATCTAAAACATAAACAGCTAGCTTTTAGAGTATTTTTTAAATTGGTAAATCTCAGACAATTAAGCAGAAGTAAAATATTGCTAATTCCATTCTATATTCTGCAAAACTTAGGCAAGAAAGGCAAAAGAATTTGCCTGAGGTCATTCAGTATTCCAGTGGAAGAGCCAATGGAGCATCTCCTGAGTTTCAGGCTAGTGATTTATACGCCAGCCTATATTGAGTTTCTGTAGTTGGATTCTGTAGTTCTTTTTTTAGAAAATTGCAGATCTTTCTGCAGCCAGTATTCATCATGGGTAGGCCCAAAGTAAAAGTACTATTGTATCAGCTATCAAGTAAGTTGATAACTCTGTATTTGCATTATTCTTCTTGAACTGGCTGAGACCATTTTTTTTCTGTCACACAATGGCAAATGTCCAGTCCATTGAAATAGATGCAATTACAATAGAAATTAGTGTGAGTTTTGAAGCAGGCAGCTTTAATAAGTAGCGGCTGCTAAGCTCTGATGGCTAAAGCAGTACTAGTTGTTCAACTCAGACAATTGATGGACTCTCCTAGAATAGTTCTCATTTGATACGTTGACTGATGTAAAACCATAAGCAAGCTCCAGATTGCTCCAAAACTCTTCACACTTTCATTAATTAAAGGGGTAGATATCTCAGTTGTTGGTGACAAGTTTATTTCCATTTAGGATGTTCTGTTTAGGATGTTCTTTAGCAATGGTTAACAGCCAAATGGGCAGTTCAAGTGCTATTCCTTAATGTCACCCCCAGTTCACTTGCTTTTCTGGCCACCCAAGGGATCATAAAATCCTCTCTCACTTCATATAGGTCTACTACCAGCTTCTGGTTGCAGAGGAATATGTATCAATTTGATGAACTTGTATTAACATCCAGGAGAAACTGATTCAGAGATAAAAATCAGTTGTTAATTGGCAGAATAGATCCATTTAATCTCTAAGGAAAGCGAACATCAGGAAAAAATGTTATTATATCTGATGCTGAGACTGTATGGGTGGCCTTCCAGTCATAAGCATGACTGAATTAAATATTTATTCCAATGTACCTTTTCATTGCAATTATTTGCTGGGAACATTTTAGATTTCCATTATGGAAACTTAGGGAATTTGCTTCTCTCCATGCATTCTTCTCTTCTTGGCCTGAAAGGAACTGTACTGTAATCAAAGCTGTAATTTCCTGTTTAAATATATATATGATTTTCTCCAAAATTATGGCATATTTTGTTAAATGAAAATAGTGGGTAACATCAAGCTAAATCTCAGCTGATAGCAGTGTTTTAATCAGGCTTTAAGAAGTCCAATAAATTGTTCTATTTGAGAATTCTGACTTGAGAAAAGAAAAACAATACTAAATATCCATGAAGGCCCAACCCAATCAACCTCACTGAAGTCATCAACCCAGTTACTAATGATGCTGGTGAATTCAGAGAGCCTGATTGAAGTTACAAAGTGTTGTTTTAATGATCTTGTGCAAGCGACAATTCGGCACAGCTGAGGTGAGTAGTGTGTGTGTATTTCAGGAAGTAGGTGTGTGCTGATATTTTAAGAAGGCATGGTCATATCTGTTAAATAACAGTGTGTACGAGCCCAGATAAAGATGGCAGTTCTAAAAACTCATATTTATTTCTGGAGGATACGGAATAGACAAATACCACAATTTACTTTGAAGAACAACGTTCTCTAAATGCAAAGAACATTCAGTGATTTTATTAGGTTTATTAATTTATTTGGGCATCCACAGGTCATATTGCATTTTGTGAGGCATGAAATGATTCTTACTGTGAACAACCCTTTAATTTGGAAGATATCTCTTTGGTGTGTTTGAAACACTGGGGTCCTAATTTCTGGCACTATCTCTTTCCTTGGAGGCTGCTGTTGGACTGAAATCTGTTGTTTGGTGCCATGCAGTTACTGCTGGGTTACCAAGTTGTACGCTGGTGATTCGTATCTAAAATTATGTTCCCTTCTTTTTCTTTGTTTTAAATCACATCTAAAATTGTGAATAAAGCTACTTCTGACTTTCTTATATGTTCCACTCCAGTTGAAGTGAAACATCTCTTTTGTTGCCAGGACATTGTAGAGACTTAAATTGGCATAGTTCCTCTGAAATAATCAGTCATTGCAGTGTACCAGAGGTCTGGACTGGGTCTTAGTTTTCACAGATTTAACAGATTTTTTAAAATAAGGAGAAAAGGAAAAGATGACAGACAGGAAAGATTTAAGAGAAATAAAATAGCAGCTAATTTAATCAAAAGCATATATGCCAATAAAGCCAACTACAGCTGTCAAAAGAAATAAACAAAGCAAAGCAAGAATTCTATAATTTGACATGTTTACTTGACAGATAGAACTTTTTGGACCAGATCTTGTGCTGGTGTAAAGTAGCATAAGCATATGAATGCCAGTGGAGCTCTGCTGATCGTGCCCAGTGAGAATCTGGTTCCTGTTATTTAAAATAAGGGTTTTATCAGATGTTCCTCTGTTCATTCAAAAAACAATTCACTTCTGAATTAAAAGGATTTCAAGGTGTTTTCACAAAATCATGCTGGCCATGGCACAAGGTTCCTATTTAATCAAGGCAATTTTGAATTGTGAAACTTTTCCTGCTTGAATTTCTAACATAATTTTCTATGGTTATGTTCTAAGTGCCAGCCATTAAAAAAATCCTGTTTCTTCTCTCATTTGGGTCAGTCACCACTTGGGTGTTTATGAAAGGACTGATGTATATACTGTCCAAAAGTATTTGGTAGGGGATAGATCTGAATCACAAAAGTAATTATGTTATTTTACTTAGAAAAAAGTCTTTTTTGTACCCTTTTCCATATTAAAAAAAAGATAAAATCCAATGTAAATAATAAGTGTTTTCCCTGTAATGAATGTTCCTTTCATTCTGCATTTCTGTATAATATTGGAAATTGTGTTTTTATTAGAAGAGGTATTGGATGGAAGCCAACAATTTCTTCTTTTAACTTGATATTTTGGGCTCTGATCTTTGTTAAAACTACAATGGCATGTATCTAGTACAGTCAGAGGTCATTTCTATAGCTACTACCATTTCCTATCATTTCTGGGGAATGTTTGTTTTCAAAACAAAGAATTGGGTTAAAGCTTAAGTATCGTATTTCAGAACATATTTCAAACTGAAATTAAGAATGCTAAAACCTTTCCTTTAAAGGTCAGATGATATTTATTATTATTATAAAAATGATCTGTGATTTATGAATTTAACTTCTCGTAAACCTCCTTTGTAACAGAATATGCAGTCAGAAGCTTAACATTACATTGTTTTCCTTTGACAACGTATCCACGAGACCACTGCAGCTGTTCCTTTACTCACAATAGCAGATTAATTAACACAATCATATGCTGTTGGCTCCTACTCAATGAGTAGGTCTGCAGTGGGATAGATAGGTAAATCCTTTAAATGTGTATGAGATAAAGAATATACTATAGTAGTTTCATAACTAGCCAGTTTTGCTTCTGACTAGTCAGCCCTATCAGCAATGGTTCACTGACTACAGAAGCTGTGAGCTTACATTTCAAAGGCAGCCACACCTATTACAGAGCAATAATGCCTGAATCATTGCAAAACTCAAATATGTAAAAGCAGAGGCACGCTCAGCAATCACCATATTTGCTAAAATAACAGGCAATCTGCTTCAAGCATTTTAGGTTTATAGAGTAACGAGGAAAAAGAGAAGGGGAATTTTTGTTGGTTGCTTCATTTCTTTAAAAGAAAAAAAAGTTCAATCATTGCTTTCCTTTAATATCTTAATCTGGTCATTATTCACTTTTTACCCACTGTGTATTAGAAATACTTGTAAGCAGCGACCATGGCATCAGTTTTAAGTACCAAAAGAATTTTTCATCCATTTCTCTGTGTGTGCTAATGAACATGTGAGCAGCTAAATCTCCTTTTTCTAAACAAACAGTCATCAGCAGCATGTAAGAATTTATTTGGCAACTTTAGATGACATTTTAGGGGATGCTAAAACCTTTGCTACCAATAATATAACTCCTTTTTTTTTTAAAAAAAATTATTTTAAAGATAAATATTCTTTTGGGGAAAGAAGTAAGCATCAAATTTAAGAAAATTTCCTTCAGGCTTTCCACTACAATCCTTGAGAAAAAAATGATTGTATGCTTTGTTACATCGTTTATACACAAACTGAAAGCACAGCAAACTACTATGTTAAAATTGTCTCATTTAAGGGACAAAGAAAACTCATTGTGAGACTTCTTTTCTGGAAAAAAGCTAAACCACTTGGTAGTTTAATATCATTGAAGTCCTTTCTGGTCCATTTTTACTGCAGTTGTGGTTATGTGCTTTTACATATTCTATGAGTTTTATGTAATGGTATAAATATGCATTTTGATCATAATAAAACAGAAAAAGTAGAGAACATGACTGATTTTGAATGGAGGGCTTTGCTTGCATAGGAACAGCAGCATTAGACTTACAGATGGGAGAAAACCAAGTTCAGAATCTTTTTGTGCAATACAGTTGTTGAAAAATAATCAACATTTTAATAGCATCCAGCTTTATATCTGAGAGTTTTTCTGAGTACCCAAAGCTACTATTTTTGGAGAGGAAAAAAACAGAGCTGGTGAGCTGTCTCCAGTTCACTCAAAGATGAGAACAGGGAGATTTTTTGGGGAGAAGAGGAAGATAGAAAATTTTCTCAACTTCTCCTGAGTGCTTCTCCTCTTTCTCTGACATGACATGCTCTCAGGTCTTTCACCAGTCATTTCTCTGACAAAAAATAACTGTAAGAAAAGCTTCTGCTTCCTTCAGCTCCCTCATTTCCCAGAACTGAAACCCTTGCACCAGGCAGAAAATTCATGCCCTGCAGAGGAGATGCTGCAGCACTTTCTCCCCCAGGCTGCTCAGAAGGTCCATGAGAAGTTGAGGTACAGCAGGATGGGTGAGGGGCTCCCAGGGCAGTGTTGGAGACCACCCTGGGTGAGACTGGCTGAGATGGGAGCACCAGAGTCTGTGCTGGGAATGGCTGGTACCAGTGATACTGAACTTAAGCCATCAAGGCATCTGGCTCAGTTGTAACTTGCAGTAGTGCTGCCCCACAAACCCAGGGAGTATCTCAGTATTTAAATAGGGAGGGGAGGTTCAGCAGTGTTAACATTACTCAACAGGTGAGTACTAGTCAACCTTCACACCTTTACTAATTGTATCTTTATAATACATTTCCACTACATATATATATATATATATATGTTATAATATTCATTGTACAGCTGAGCAGCTGAAATCAAAGTGACTAAGGATTTATTGTCAGTTGAAAAAGCAGTAGCTGCCAGTAGTGAGCTCTTCTGAAAAATCAGTCGCTTTTAACCATCCTGACTAAAGTCAGAGGCTTATCTCACTACACTGCTGGATCTAGAATAAAAGTCTTGACTCTTGATCAAAGAAACAAAAGGAACCATCTTACATGGTGTCAGTGTTGTCAGTGTGCTCAGGTGTGCTGTGATTTACAGGCTGGATTCCAGTTCCCTGTGGATTGCTCCAGTGCTATGAGACACAGGTGCTACAAGGAGTTTTTTTAGCAGGCTAAGAATTGTGTTTGGCCACTTGTCAGACTAAAGACCATGCCCTGTTTTTCTCAGAAGGAGAATTTCCCATAATTTAGTTTGTGTAATTACATTCTTTAAGCCTAAATTGTCCATGCAGTTTCAATTTGATACCATTTTCCTTACTCTGTTTTCTAACTGTCTGTTCTTTCAAATCCTTTTCAATAATTGTTGCTTTCTGTCGCTGTGACAGGTGAAGAGGTGCCTGTGTAAACACACCTGCTACAACCTCTGTTGGACTTTGCATTCTATTAAGATAAAAGTGTTTAAATGTATGTGATAAATATTAAGCTCTTTGTGAATTTTATCTGAAGATAAACTCAAAAGCTCTCCCTCTTCTGTCATCCCAACCCAAATTTGGGATCTGAAAAACTTAACTCTTTTGACAGTTTGTACTTGTCCAACCTAGAAGGCTCTGTGCTTTAAAGTTCTCTGAATTTATGTTTAGGATTCCTGTTTTCCAGGGCTTGTGGTGAAATAGTCATAAATGTCTTTCCCTAGTCTGTGATGCAACAACGTTTACTGAAGCTCTCACTGAACCATTGCCAGTGGATGAACTTCCCAGCACTGGGAATTACTGCAATAAAAGTTCCTTGAGAAGTACTTGAGAACAAAGAGAGGTATTTGATGAAAGCAAGAAAATGGAAAGCTTAGAAAGGGGTAGAAAACAAGGTCATAGAGTCCATCAGCTGCACCATAGCCTGTGAATAAGGATTGTATTTTCATTTTTAAAATAAGATGTTCATTTGTGTCAAGTCCACTCTGCAATTATAAATGTTTCAGTCAGAGTAACTTTGCAAGTATCTTGCAATGTGCATTTCTTCTAACAGTCTCTATATGCAGTGACACGGGAGTATTGATTTGTGTGGTAGCTTCTACCTGTGATGTTTGTCCTTCAGTCTGTCAGGTCATATGTGCTGAAATGAGTTGAACATAAGGCTTTAAAGATTTAGGTCTACTATAGTCGACTTCAAAGTTGTTGTTGATGTCATGGGGCAGGGATAGAACTGGGAGCAAAATGAAATTAGCTCCTTCCTTCCACAAACTTTTCTGTAAGCCCTGGCAAGTAATGCTGTCTTTATATGCTCCAGTCTCTGCTGCTCTAAAGTACAGATGAATTTCTTTGTTGAATGTATTGAGATTATTGGATGAACATTTGTGGACAAGAGCTGAATGGTGGCAATGCTGTGGTTTGTGGTGTGCTGAGCTCAGGGAGAATGAGCTGAGCCCCTCCCCTCTGGTTTTTAATATTTAAACATGATAGTAGATGGTTTCCATTCCAAACTGCATCCAAATAATATTGTCTGAGTTTGTGGTAGATGAGGTAGTTCACGCTTTACAATCAGGTATCAAAATTTCAATTAACAGTAAGTTCATGCTGGAGATAGTACAAGTTTCGTACAGTGGGGTTTTTTTTCCTTGTGGGCAGTTATCAGAAGACTGGACTATGCAAACCTTGCAGGATTCCTTTTGGCCTGTGGATAAGGAGAGTTAAGCTTTTTAAATTTTATTGGCCTAAACAATTTCTAATGTACTCTTCTTTTAAATTAATAACTAATTTACTTAGTTATGAATTAGAGGGTTTTGTAAAAAATATCTTTGCACCCAAGTATCCAGAACTTTCAGAAATATCACTAAAAAACCATGGTATTACCACTACTTAGCAGACTCTTCATTTTCTGCAGCTACTAACTGTATCCTCCAGCACTGAAAGGTGTGTCACGCAAACCCATATTTTTTCAGAAATATATGGTAAAAGAATTTTTGAAGGAATGACTGTCAGGGCTTGGGTTATCAGTAGCATCATGGTTAGATTTCCAATATGATTAGTCTCTGACAGTGACCTTTCTAATAAATTTCCATTTATCACAACATTTGTAAGGTGCAGGGCACACTTGTGTTGGTTTACAGGTCTGCCCTTCACCATGACAGCACAGTGCTGGCCATGGCAGAATTACCCCACAGGCATATTGAGTTCAGTGCTTCTGTGTTTGCTATAATGGTTATCTTGAAAACTAAAACAAGTAATTTATTTCCTTAACATTCTTTTTCCCTAAAAATAAATATTAAAGTTGTTTCATTAAAATAAAAATAACCCCACATCAAACAACACTATTAAATATGATATAAGCATAGACTAGGAATAATTGTTTTGAGTTTGACTTCAGTAACTGAGCTGGAGGTTTTTTGCTTGCTCTGTTCTTGGAAAAGAATTTGTACCTGAAATACATTCCTGCTTTTCCAGGTTATGTTAGCTGTTTTAGTGGTAGTTAAGGTTTTAATATAAGCTGTTACTTCAAATTCTGCTGTGCTTATGTCCTTAGATCATCATAGCTGTAGCAGCATTATTGCCATAAAATATGGTAGAGAATTGTGGTAAAAATTACTGAAACATGTTCTACCTTTAAAATTGGACGGAGCTTCTGTTGACATCAGTATTAAAAGGCCAAACTGAGAAGATATCATTGCTGACACAGAGGAACATTTTGCCTTTGTTCATAGTGAGTTATTAGTGAGGCATGCCTTGTACATGTTTCCCCAAAGAGTCCAAAATTTCCACATGTTACTTCCATTCCCAGCTTCTGTGTTCAGAAAACCCCGCTGTGTTTAACCCAGGGGCTCTTTCACAAGTCATGAAGCACATAAGTTTCCCAAAACCAACTCCTGGATTCGCTGAGCTCTAAGCAAAAACACAGCTCAAACACCACGCTGGGCTGTGACCGGACTGTGAAAAGCAACACTCAGTTCTCAGCAGCAGAGAGGGAAAACTTTGTTCCCTTCCCATTCTGGTTCTGTGCTGGGAAATGGGTTGGTTTCTGAGCTTGGATGCCTTTGGAATGAGGAAATGGAATAGTTATTATGGAGTACTAGAAGGATTTTCTGTGTCTGGTGATCCAGGTTGCAAATGAGCTGAGCCTGGTGTTTTTCCTGGGCATGACTGCAAGAAGTTACCCTCCCCATAGCCAGGCAAGAGAAAGAACTGGTTTGACAATTAATGTCAAGCCTGTTGATGGAGGTCACGGTTGCAGAGCTTCAGCATCAGCTATGATTTTTATTTCAACAGAATTTTAGTTGCAATTACATACTATTTAAAGATGTCAGATTTTTTCCTAATGTGTTTTTTACTAGGTAGCTTTATATTACATATACTGAGAAATACAGACTTCTTTGGAAGTTGATGTTTCTGTGGAATGAGATAAATGACTGATAAAACAATGCTGATTTTTTTCCTCCATACAGGATATGTTCCTAAGGTTGTAGGGACCGTAAAACTCATAAGAGATATATAATGAAAATTAGCAAAGTGGCCAACAGTTCAATGAATGAAAATAAACAATTTTTGGCTAGATTTTCTGGCATCTTTACGTTCTTACATTAGTATTTCCATCTTTGTATGTGAACAGGAAACTGTTTGATGTAGGCCATTGAAAAGCATGTTTGCATCCAATGTGTTTGCAGAAAGGCACAGAGAAGAGCAGTATAGATCTGAGGCTTGATGTGCTATACTGCATGGTGGTGTACAGTGCATACTCCAGGAGAGTTTTGTTCAGGTGTCTTAATGGGCTTTGACAGGTTGTTTGTAGCTTAATTTACAAATGAATTTGATTAAAGAGCTCAATGAAAGAGTCTATATTCAAGTTCGGATTTGAAGTTGTGGTCTACTAAAATGAAATGGAGGCTCCCAAATTAACACCTCTGGAAATACTTGATTATCTTCATAGTTTGGGATTGTTTTCCACACAGATACTCTGTGAAGTACAAATGAATAAGCTACCCCTTTTGCCACCATTATCAATGACAAGGTTTTTATTTGACTCTGACATTACAGGAGCTGGCGTAAGCTGAAGCATCTTGTGCTGAGTGGTACACAGGTCTAGTTCAGTTATAGCTGGGGGATGAAAGACTCTCTTTGTTCCTTCCATTTAAATTTCTAACCCCCAAAAAAGTCATCAGGCCACAGGCTATGAAGGACCCACAGAGGGAACAACCAGCCCACAGAAGTGTGAAGACACTGCCAGGAGATGTTTATACTCAGCAATAAATAAGTAAGATACTGTGGACTTAACTAGGATGACTGTACTTTTTTTATGGTGCTGGAACAGATTCCTGGACCTCTTAGAGCTGCAGCAGGTAGGAAGCTAAATGAAGATTGAAACTAAAGGCCAGGAGCATGTTTGAAGTTAAAGGTATGGGTTTTGTTATTTCAAATATTTTCTTGATTTCTGGGGTAAACTCTGTGCTTAAATAATAAAAAAGAAAACTGGTGAAACAGGAAGAGTTCATCTCCAGGATTAATTTGTGGAAACTGATTCAGGTAATACAGGTTTTGACTGGAGTTCTGAAAGATATGAAAAGATATTTGGGAAGTGCTCCTTGGCTGAAATGGTTAAATATTCAGTTCTATCTTCCTCATTACTTGTGGATTTTCATTTTGTTATAGTCGTGGTCGGCAACAGCTCAGAACTTGATTTGTCAAGACAAGTATGCTCTGCAAACAAATGATTACATTCTATATGAAGGCATTATCACTAAATCTGAAAAGAAAATATTACAGGCAGAAATTATAAGGAGAAGTTTATAAAACAAAGATATCCTTTGGCAGAATATGCTCTTATAATCAAGCTTTTAGCATACCATAGTTTAAAAAAAAATAAAAATTTTGCCCACATATACACTAATAAAAATAAATCTGTTTCCGATTACTAACTATGCAGCACAGGTGCTTGTTTGTTACGAG
>VXBB01014403.1:25000-30275 GCA_013399915.1 Illadopsis cleaveri
CCTTGGCTCTGTGGGACAGGTTGGTTTGCCTCAAACGACCATGCTGAACAGAGTTCCTGGCAATGCCAGAGGAGATGGGTTTTCCTGTGATGTTGACAGTCAGCAGCCCCTAACCGATCTTATGTTGTTGTTGTCTGCCATCAAAAGACCCTCAGATATTTAAACATTTGATGGCCAGCAATTTCATTCTGCACCACAGATGAAAAACAAAGAAAGATCTGGATCCATACCCACTCCTATCTATAATTCTGCTTTGACTACAGTCTTAAGATACATATTTTTCAGGGAAGCTTTTCAATAATGATTACTTATGTAAAGCATTCTCAGCCAGAAATCTTGCAAAGCATTGTCAGAATAAATATAAATATGTGGAGAATCACTGTGTTTGGTTTAATTTATTGTAATAGTTGTGGTTAAAATGTAGATCAGACTGCTGTTTTGGATCACAGTCTTAGTTCCAAAAAAATTGCATCATCATAGGTAGATTATATCTGCATCTTTTCAAATAGATGGCAGAGTATATTTCTGTGCTGTTTTTCCCTTAAGAAAAATTGAAAGATAAGAGGCAGGAGTTTCAAGTAACATCGCAACATTTAGTTGTCAAACTATGAATGGAAATTGCCATCATAGGGACCGTGTGTTTACTCTCCTACTTCAAAAAACCTGTGTGAAAATGTAACCAAGAACAAAGGATTTTTTTCTTTTTTTAAATCAAATAATATCTTAGTAGATGAGCAGTGATTCAACATAACTAAAACAAATATTAATTGAAAAGAACCCTGGAACACAGAGAGGAAGTGTGTTGCTGTTTGGTGAACAGCACTCACTGGAGCAGTACTGCAGATGATGGACTATCCAGCAATTCTTTTCTGGAATCAGTTCTACTGATCTGCAGCACTCCTCAGCATCCTGTACGGTATCTGAGCTGCCTTTCTGAAGTTGCATCTTCCTATCATTGTTTCTTTAAAATATACAAGGCTACTCTCCTGCAGTTTTATGATGAAAAAATGGCAGCAGTAGGGAGATACTGTTTGTTTTTCCACCCTTTATTATAGTATTTCAGCATCTATCAGCAAGCTCCACTGCCCAATAGTCAACAGAATCTCTCTTTTGCAATAAATGCCTATGACCCTCATGACTGGCCACATTGCTGTAGAATTTTTAGCCAGAAAAGAACAAAAAATTGTTAGATTTACTTAAGTTTCATTTGACCAGTTTATGCTGCCATTCACCTTTCCTCAACCCCATGCATGACAGTTAGGTTGGCCATTCCCACTGTAGACAGCTTTCAAATGTAATCTGGTGTGAGCCAGTTTGTCATGTACCAAATCCTGTGTGGGCTTGCCAGGCTGCTGGAGTGGCTCCCACTACTGCCATCCTGCAAAGGCATGGAAACGTGTCTGCACAAATGCAGGGGCCTGCCTTCTCGGGGTTTAAATCACTCTGTTCTCTGACATGGTACTTATTGCAGAGCATCTCAGTGCAAGCCAGTAATTGGCCAAAATTAGAACATGGAGATTCTCTGACTTGCAGGGGAGGAGTTGTGTCTAAAACTCTGTAGTTATGCTGATGCATTTGTTCATACTTTGTCAGATTCAGAGATACATTTTGGACGTATCATTCATAGGCAGTTTTGTCGGAGCAATGGAAGATGTTGAAATTTTCCTATCTGTACAAATTTATCTGGTCTGGTTGCTGCTTTCATCCTATATGTTGCAGGAAATTTTACTAGTGTTCAGAATAGGGAAAGTTTGAAGAAAGCTTGCTCTTCTTCCATAAGATGTGTAATAGTCAGGATGCACTTGTGGAACTTCTGTCTCCTAAAAGTGACTCATTTCTGTCATCCAGAGGATCCAAAATGAGTTTTCAATAAATATGTCCACTTTGAAAGATCTTATTGCCAAGTCATTTTCTATAAAGGCAATGTTACTTTGTAAGGGTTAGGTTTCCCCTATTCTCCTTCCCAGTAAAGATCTTCTTTGCTGCATATCTGACCTCTCTGAGATTAGATTTCCTTGTGTCAGCATTCAGTGTCATGTGAGAATTATCAGCCTGGGAATTTCATGTTAGTGGCTGTAGTATGATGGTTATAGAATGGTCATTCCTCCACAAGGTGCTGAGCAGAAAGGATGAAGAACATGAGAAAGCCATTCAGAGTGATGGGAAACCAAACACTCAGCAGAGCAGAGGCTTAAAGACTGCTCTGTGTTAGGAAGCCATTAAGTACCTGCTTCTGCTTTGGGGTGTGTGGGAGAACAGATTAATCTCCAGAAATCTGAAATAAGGAGGTTTCACCACAGAAATACTTTTTCCTTTCTGTCTGCCCCAAGATTCAAGAAATTCTTTGAAACTGTGGTACAGAAGGCTGTGTAAGGCTTGACTCTGGCTTTCTTCTTTCTTATTCTTAACTGCTTACTGCTAAGAATTTTATTTTACAGAAACTGTGCCTGTGAATTCATATTTAAGACAGTGCTACATGCTTTTGGCTCTCCTCAAGAGCGTAAGTCACTACCAAATGCATTCGACTGATCCCTAAGTATTTGTACTCATTTGCAATAGTGTGTTACAAACTCAGTCCTGGGGTGGATTCCAATGCATCAGTATCTACAGATTTTTGCTGCCAGATGTGTTTTCTGTACCTCACTATACATTTATTGATACATGGGGCCACCAGTCTGATGATGATCTGAATATTTCCAGGTTTTCCATCATTTCTGTTTTCCAAGATGGTCGATAGTTTAAGTCTGGCCCTCACAGGCATGGCAGAGGAGCTCGTGAGAACATTTTGGCTGAATTTCTGATGATGTTCAGGAGGTAGAGGAGCAGCAGCTGCTGTACTAGCAACAGAAAGAGAGAAAGACTAATTCCAGGGCAAGGCAGCTTTCAAAGGCAAGTGAGCATCATGTGACCGAATGTGTATAATTTAAAAGAAAAAGAAAAAAGCTAGAACTTCAGCACAGCCTGTCTCTCCAGTATATGAGAAGTGAAGGAAATGAATACGGCCTTGAATACACTTTTTAATTTTTCAACACTGTATTTTGCCAACTTTAGTTCACTCTGTTGACTGTTCAGTCAGACCGTTTTTAAATTAAAAAGGAATACATGGTTGAATTATTTATTAAACAAAAGGTGCTTCCGTGCATGCAGACTACCTGGGTTTTGAATTTCTTTTGCTGTTGGAATTTGAAGAAAGTGCATTGCTAATAAGTTAAGAGATAGAACAACTCTCCTTCTTCTAAAATAAGTCTTTCTCTGTCTCTGAGGCAGACAGTAAGATAACTTCTGTCTGTCCAGCCAGAAAAGAATGCCTGATCTTCATTCAAATGTCTAATTTTGAGCTTAGTGTGAAGTTGTTTCCCCAGGTTGCTGGGCTCCATAGAGACAGAATTTCTGCTAGGGAAATATGTTTGCAAATCAAGCCAGTCTAGATTATCTCCTAATTTTATAGGTGCTCCTGATGGGTTAAAATATGTATTTACTGGTGGATTAATGTGAAGGAGCTGGAAGTAAACAGAAAAAGGTTTGCAAAAACTTTGTACATTGTTGCCATCAGCCTGTTTGTCCCTGGAGGTTACCAGTTCACCTTGGGGTACAGTGACTTTGCTTTGCTCAGTCCCCATTCCTGCCTCTGGGTTGGTGTTCCAGATTGGTGCAGAGCCAGGGTTTCTTGTATTGTGGCCTCTGAGTGCCTGATCTTTTCTTGTCCACTTCCAGGAGTAGACAATCACCAGCTTTTGGACTAGACTTTCTGGACTTCAAATTCCTTTGGCTGATGGCTGCAGGGAAAGCATTCAGGCTGGGAAACTAGGAAGGGTCTTCCATCAGTTGTGGGACTGTGGTCTCCATAGCTTGCTGAAAAATGTTTTACCTGGTATTGAGAAAGGAACTAATGTGCTGAATCTGAGGAAACATCTGTCCAAGGGGCTGGTATTTCTCAGCACTGATGTGGGAGGCGATAACCACCTAGGATCCTAGTGAGATGCTCTGCAAAAGGCTACTCATGGCAGCAAAGGGGCTTTAGAGAAAGGCTGATGAGATGGGCCAGGACTCTGATGGGCTCCCAGTCACCCCAGTGTGGGAGGGTGGGTGTGAGCCTGGAGCTTTTCTGTGGAGGGAAGGCAGTGAGCAGTAGCGAGTGGCTGGGCACACCCTGGCTTTGATAGCTACAGATGGAGACCTAAAAGATTGCAGGGCCACAGTCCAACACCAGCACATGTAAAATAAGGCTCAGGATTTAGATAACTCTGTTCCAGCATACTGACGTGCATGGCCACAGTCCAACTCCAACACATGCAAAATTAGTTTGAGGATCATTCCAGCATACTGAAGCCTATGCCTAAACCAGTTATTGCCACAAGCTCAGCTAAATCAGAGAACAGCATTCAAATTATTTTTTTCTTTTCTATTTTTTTTTTTGACCAGAGTAGTTCAGATGAAAAAAATTTATATTTCTATAGTAGAAGAGGAAAACTGGATTATTGATAGATCAGCTCCATAAGCAGCATTTCAGAATTTTTATAGCCCACAAATAGCATGTCATGGTATCCATGTACATTAAGGCTATTTTACAAAACATGGATATGATTTGACCTAGTAATGTACTTTTTGAGATACATTAGTATAAAAGAATTAATGAGTCCTTTCACATAATAACATGTTCTCAGTATTCTCACAGTATACTGTTAAAACAATGAGGAAAAGACCTATACCAAAGAGTTAAAGGATCCCTTCTCAAGATTCAGTTTAACGAATTAAATCAATATTTTTCCATTACAGCAAACTCATGTAATTAACATATTTTATTTATAGAGAAAGGGTGCTAGTAAAGTAGATTCAGCAGTTTACAGTTGCTTGTAAGTATTTATTCAAATATAGCTTTTTTTCTACTTTTTTATGAAATGGATAAAGAAGTTAGAAATTATCCTCAAGTGGCTTGTACCAAAGAAGTTAAATGGGAGAAAAACTGTTTACAAAAGTGTTTGTATTAGCTCAAAGTGGTCATTTAGTTTGAAAGGAGCATTGGAAATTTAAAAGTAAGAAAATACAGATACTGGAAAAGTCTCTCATGTCATAGTCCAAATGTTGTAACACACACCATGACATTTTTCACTCTTTAGAGACTCTGTCAGCACCTCTCTAATCAGTAACCTGTAAATGGAATGAGAGTCTTTAATTCTTTCTCATTTTGTTAAGGGGGAAATTAGTAATTTAGCTACCTGTACAGTTCTTTTTATGTGCTGGATTCTTTTGGGTTTTTAGTGTTGTTTTTTTTTTT
>VXBB01014403.1:30312-93893 GCA_013399915.1 Illadopsis cleaveri
TTTTTTTTTTTGTTTGTTTTTTTTTCTTGTCAGTGTCCACAGAAAGATATTCCTGTGACATTTTAAATAATTTATGCTTTTCTTTAGTAGAATGAATTTTTATAAAATCTGATGACCTGCTACTGGAACTTTTGTGCTGATTTTTCCACTCTATGATAAGATAATAATAATGAAAAAGGGTTTCCTTAAACAATAGTAGGCAAGAACTTACCCAATGATACCTGATGCCCTGAGAGCTACTCATAATGAAGGCAAGTTTGTGGCTCTCAGCTGAAAAAAAAAATTGTTTGGTTTTTGTATTTTTTAAACTCAGAAACTGAGGGTGAAACTTGGCTAGTGTAATTAATAAATATTCCTATACAAGTACTCAAAAGATTTTTAAAAATATCAACGGATTTAGAAAACTATATGGAGATGAGTGTTAATTTGCATTTTTTAGAGTCTCAGAGACTGCATTATTGGGAACATGAGAAGAATCTAGAGACAATGATTCAACAGAGCTCTCTTCCACTCAGATTCATCATTTTTCGTATGGTTTACTAACACCATCTTGGATTTCCTTCATTGTATAGCTTGCCCACTGTACCAAATGGTTCTGTTTGTCCCACAAGGGTTTTAAGAACAAGATAGAGGTCATGGAGAAACACCTCTTACCCCTCTGGTTTGTAGGGTTGTAGAGCTGTTAATGTGGAAGAAACAGGGTAAGTATGGAAGCACGAAGAAAGCAACATATTCATTCACAGAAGTCCAGTTAATGGTTATTTTAGTTGATTAGCTAGCAACTTTATTTTCTCCCTCATGAAATTGCCTCCACAGATCCTTACTTCTGGAGCTTAATCAGCAGTAGCAATCCATCCCAGGAGTGGGAGATCAGGAGTACTTAATTAAAGAGGGACTGTAAGGCAACTCTCCCAAATTGGATATCTGATCTAGCCTTGGCATCAGGAGAGCAATGCTAGGTAAAAGTGTTTATCAAGCTCCATGTAGCCACTCTGCAAATCTCAGAGATGGGAATATGATGCAGACAGCTTGTAGAAGCTGCTATAACCTCAGTATGGGTTTTAAGGCCATCTGGTACCTGAACACCTGCCTACAAATAACACATACAAATCCAAAAGATGGTCCAGTTGGATATTCTCTCTGCTTAGATTCCCCACTGGAATTTTGTCCAAAAGCAGTATACAGTCTGTATGAAGTTTGGAAAGACTTCTCTCTGGTCAGTAATCAAGTGCCCATTTCAAATTTAGGTGACAGGATCAAAGTTAACCCAGGTGAGTCAAGGGTTTGTGTAAGAAAACTGCTGAAACTCACAGACTGCTGTTCACACTAACTTTTGGTAGAACTCCAGAATATTCTAAGCTTGTTTTAAGAAAGGGAGGGGAAAACCATACAGAGTATGTCACATGAAAGGTTGGGAAAATAACCTTGATGTCAGAAGTATAATTGGACACCAAAGTAAATTTTGAACGTAGATGGCAAACACCATTGTCAAAATACCAAGGAATGATCCATGAGTACGTATTTAAGCACAACTTTGCTGGTCCAAAAGGTCCAAAAGCTGCTTTGCTTGTGAAGACACACATTGTGGACAGAGGTGTCCTGGCAGCTCAGGTGTGTTCTTCTGAAGAAAGCAAGAACTAGCACAAGCTAGATAAATGATATTCTGATAAACAGCAAAGTAAATTCGCTTCTAAGACCTCCACTTTTCCTGCAGAAAGATTACACAAGTCTAGTAGAATTTCATGAACCTCATCTGACAAACTAGGTGATTTGGGATCGGAATTGGTTTCACCTATACAATCAAGTTAAGGAAGTGGGATTTTAAAGTCATGATTTTGGAGTGGCAGATCTGAAAAACCAGTGAAGGGGTTGGATGGTAGAAGAGTTTTGCATGTTAAGAGCTTTGGAAAGAAGTTTTTGCATTCTGCAATTTTGAAACAAATTGCCAAAAATGGTGTTGGGGCAATAATGTAGTGGGGAACAATGCAGCGATCCACACTCATTTGCCTCTAGCTCTGCTCTCATTAGGTAGCTGGAGGTTCCAGGAGCTAGTAGTGACATCAAAGAAGTTCTTTAACCAAGAACATGCATGACTCTGCTCTGTGTATTTCTGATATCCATTGAATTCATTGAAGGCCTGTGCACAGGTCTGACTACATAAATTGAAACTTAAAGCTTTTAATTACACCATTTGTGCATATGTGTGGTTTTTAGAATGGCCTTAAATCAGGGGCACTGGAAGAGGGTGAAGAAGTTTGACAGGCCTGCATGTGCATATATTTTTTTAAAAAAATCTTCAGCACTCTTTTAAGTGTTATTCCAATTCAATTTTATAAAAATTAATATCGTAATAATATGCTGAAGTCCTCAAATGTAAGTGTTGAAGTTACACTGAACTCAGTCGGGCTGGAGAGGTGTACAGTAGTGAGATTAAAATTTGAACCTTACTTCTTATGCTGAGCTAAGAATATGTGTGATGGTTTGCAGGATAATGATATTTAGCTGTAATCTTCTTGAGGCATGAATGGCATTCCATTGATTTTCTACAACTGAACTTGGTATGCTGATTAATAAAACAATAAATACAGAGAATGAACTATTTTGTGTTTTATTAACAATTTGCATTTCTTATAGTATTTCATTTTCAATAAGTATAAAATCATACCCTCGAATGGTAAGATGTAATTGCTGATCATGTATCTCTTTGTTCCAGACACTTTTATAAAAGTGTATGTATTATGTATGATGTGACCTTCAAATGCCATGAATGCGTTGTGCAATAAACTGTCAATATTTGTGGCTATAAGGTACTAGATGACTTTTACAATAATTGGAACAGCTTTATTAAAAGCTTGGATCACTCAGCTGGTTAAAGAGAAAGACACAGGCCAGTGTTCATCTGGGAGTTTCCTTTTGGCAACTGTTAAATGAAAGATATTGTATGGTCCTTAAGATGTCTTCTTTCTTAAAACCCAAAACAAAACAGTTAAAGGGGTCTCATACAAAAAATATTTTCTCAAAAAATATATTTTTTCACCATGCTCAATTTTTGGTCAAAACTGAGCTCTGTCAGCTAATGGTAAGTAAACAACCTTGTGTTTTAGGTGCTATATCTGAGTTTCTATGTCCTTTGGTCACACGATTCTTCAAAGAAATGAAACAGCTAAAATGATGTACTCAGAAACTGTGTTTGATCTCTGATTATCTTAAAAGGTTTTAAATTTTTAGAAAAAATTGAAAAGTAAAACTGCTAAGAACTCCAGAAAAAAACCTCTGTAGGGAATTTGATTGAAATGAAAAGAAGAGGATAAGAAACATTTTGTGATTAACAAAATCTTAATTTTGTTTAAGTGTTCCATGAATGTCTCTCTGTGCTGTATATACAGATTTTGCATGTGTCTCAGAGTACCACAATGAAAAGCATTAAGATATAGCCAGCATTGCATTCATACATTATTGCCATGCAAAGTGTTTTGAACCCATGGGGTGTGAAAACCACCAATCTTCAAGTGTGTGGTGTTCCAGGAGTGAGCTTAAGGTGTGTGTGCAGCCATCATATCACAAGTTACTAGGAAATTGCTTACAATACTTTGGTTCCCTTCCTGTTGAGCTTGAAATAACACCCAGCTACTCCCCTGCAGCCCAGGGTGTTGGCTGTGGCTGCCATTTGCTCACTTCTACAACCTGCAAGTCTTGCCTCCTACAAATGGTTCTGGGCCTTTTACTTCAGTTTAATTTAGACTGTATTTTAAGTTTAACTCTGCCAGTGACTAATTGCTAACAGAGGCAGGGCAGTTTGTGCCTCTTGCTTGTCTGTGTGGTTCAGAGGGCTAAGAGAGAATTCTCATGTCAGACGTGGTATCTTTTTGTTTACCAGTGGAACCTTTGTATAATGTTTATTTCTAATAATACAAACAATGTGAATGCTGCTTTCTCACTAGTAGGCCTCCTTTCCAATTCTCTTCTAAAATAGCTCTGTGTTTAAACAAATTCTCTGCCAATCCATAGTAACAGTTTAAGATTCCCTTATATGGTCATTATAAAACCTAAATCCTTGATGAAACAATAGAGACAGCAAGTTGTTCCTGACCTAAGACATTAGTAACTCTTTCTGGAGGTCTAAAATGTTACTGTAATATTTAGTACTATTAGAAATCTTCATTTTTAAACCATAAACTTCACTAGCAAAAAAGTGTAGTAACATCCACTAATAGGGTTCTAATTTCAAATTATGAGCACAGGGCCAGATTCTGTTCTCATTTACATCGGATGATATTAATTGAAGCTACCTCAGCTAGCTAGAAAAATATGATTAATTATATCTCTAATTATATTCCTATTTCCCACTATTTTCAGTATTATTAAAGCTTTCTCTTAGGTATAGACAAGAAAGGTAAAGCATGTTTTCCTAGAAACTTGGCATTTTCCATGTTGCTTCCCAGGGAATGAGGTGGTTGAGTTCAGGCATACTTGCAAGAAGCTGACAGCAGTGACAGGATTAACACACTGAGTATCTTCTAACTCCTTCTGGACATTAGATTTCTTGTCACAAGATAGGCTAATCTGGGTGGTTTATAGGTCATCAAAAAATAGCTGTGGTCACTATCACTTCTCGTTGCACCATGTTTCATTAACTTTTACAGGCAGGTTTGAAGAACTACAAACATTTTGAATTTCAGAAAAGTATGAACACCTGGGATTATGTGTAGCTTTAAAGGCTTCTGGCCACATTTTCCAAGGGTTCTTTAATAGCGTCGAAAATTGTGCAAGAGCAAACACATACTTGTAAGTCTGATTACCTATTTTGTGAGTTGATTACCTTTTCCATGTGATTGCCTGTTTTTGGCTAATTTGGCAAACCTTGTGTCGACAAATTCCAACTGACTCCACTGATGATTTAGTCTTCATGAGGGTTGCAATTTAGCTCCATTGAACATGAAAGCACCTCTTGGTGAATCCCTGCACCTTCACATACAAGCAGCAAATAAATACTCTGGTGAAATTTATGGGACATGTATCTAGATATTCCTTTTAGAATTTGGCTGCTGTCATGACTGAAGTCAGTGCTGCTGCCTCACCAAGTGAAAACAGTTTTTACAAAAGCAATCCACCCTTTTCTAATCATGTTTATGGGCTCATTGAAGACAGGTGGATCAGTCATAGAGAACATATATGGAAAAGTCAAAGAATTTGTTTCCTTTTGCTCTTCATATGACTGCCTAGATAGCTTCTGCTTTGAGTACACGGACTCACTATCCATCTAAGTTTGTTTTCTCCTTTCTGACAATATCCACTGAAGCTGGCATTTCTCCTCTGTGACATCTGCACCTGTGTGCTGAGAGCACGGCCCTGGCTGTGGCTCATGTCTGGCTAGACCTTTTCTGATAACCAGCAGTAAGATATTGGCAGCAAAAAAGGATTCGCTGGTGTCTTTCTCACTTTCTTTTAACCTTCTACTGTGAAAGTGCTCCTGGGTCCAAAACTGTTTGTTGGGATTATCAGTCTCTGTGGAAACCTCCTTTCTGCCTGTAGCAGTGACGTGGAACCAGCTTGATCTCTCTCCTAGATGAGGAGTGGTGGCTTTTAGGCCCTCCTCTCCTGAGAACTGGGCATCTGTCTGAAGAAGGCCAATCCCTCAAATACTGATCTTGTGGACTGGTTAATTTTTATTTAAGTCTGCATGGCGAATCGATTTGTTCACATTTTGGCCAAATTGGCTCTGTGGTTATGCAGTTAATCGCCATCTTCTGATAATGATGTTGAAGTGAACTTTCTTTCCTTGCTTTTACCCCACAAGAACATGGGCACAGGCACATTAAGTACAGCTGAGGCATGGTATGAAGGAGATGTCCCTGTCATTCCTCTCCAGAAGCTGCTTTGTGGCTGAATTCCTCTGTGTCCAGTGTCGGGGAGCCCTCTCTACCTGCCCAGCAGGTACAGCACATGGAGCAGCTGGGGACTCACAGCTGTTCCTTGGACTTAGACTGGCATAAAGACCAGTATCATATTTAGAACTGATTGTTGCTTTTCCCATTTCTGCCCAGGACTTTTGCTGTCAACAGACAGTTATGAAGTGAAAGGAAAGCTCAGTGAGAGTAAGTTCAGAGGCAAGGCTCGGAAGTTTCACATCTAGTGCATACATCTATATCATCCTTTAGTATCTTATTTCCTGCACTTTAATCAGGAAAGGTTGGGATGGGCAGGAAGATATCCAGGATGTCGACCTGCCTATAATGGAAGTGGATAGTAAAAAAAGCAGTGTAATCCCACATGCATTGAGTGCACCTTGTATAGACCACATAACTCAGGGAACCACAATGGCTGTAAGACAAGTAACTGTTCTCTTTCCTTCCTGATCTTTTATCCTCAGAATTGAGAAGCTCCCAAAACCATAGCTCAGATCCTGAGTAAATTATTTTGTGGAGGACAATCCTAGTTCTGCAGATCTGTAAAACTACTTTTTGCTACATTTTTGCACAATTTAACAGAGCTGAGTGTTTCTGCTTGTGAAGATGCTTTCAATAACAGGAGAAGGGGGACCATCAGAGCTGTAGAATACATGACTGTTGGTAAAGCTGAGGATTTTTCATTACAAACATATTCTGATGTTGGCATAGTCTGCATTCTTCAGTTTGCTTCTTTTTTTCTTTTTAGTCTCCTTTTTTCATCCTTAGTTTCCACAGATCACTTTTGAGAGCCTCAGTATAAGAAAACCTTGGTAGCAGAGTCAGTGAGACTTAAACGCATTTTAAAGTTAAGCACATTTTAAACTTAAGTGCTTTGACAAAGAGGTACAATGTGCCAAAATGGGGCCCTGGTAAGAAGCTGGGATAGCATTTGATGGGGAGAGTCGGCAGCCTTGAACATATCTTTTCATTGTTTGAAATAAAAGAACTTAGATGTAAAGCTGCTCATTCAGGTAGCGATGGCCTCCAGCGCTTCGGTGGGCTTTGTAGGCAGAGGAATTCAAAAGAAAACCCCTCAGCCCAGCTTTAAAGTCTTAGGAATGCTTTCACTGTGGGAAGAAAAATTCTTCAAGGTAAGGCCCCTGTTGGAGTAAAGCCTTTGGAGCTACCTACTGTATGTCTACTTAAATCTAAAAGAGAACTCTTCAGACCACCCACATCTTTCTTTGCTTCATTGTTGTTTTCAGTTTGCTTTTTCAGAGGGATTAGTGCTAGAGTAAACTCCATCGTCTTGCTCCCTTGAAAAAATTCAATTTTGTGTAAAGTGAAAATTAGACTCTTAAATCTGCAAAGAGAGCTGTTCATCTTACAAATTTATTCTTTTTTATTGGGCCACACATATTCTAGATAGAAAGATAAAAGGCAAATGGATAACAGGCCATCATTTAGAGTGACATATAGCAAAACATAGCTAGTAGACTTATTCTGTAAATTCATCCTGAGTGGCTTGTTAACTTTATCTATATATTTATCTATAATGCTCATATAGTATTAATTGAAAACCAAAATAAAATCCTGCAGTTTATCATCATGCATTCTGTGTTTTGCACTTCAGAAAAATCTTTTTGCACTCGGGAATTCATTCTTTTTTCCCAAAGAAGCTTATGCCATAATTACATACAACTTTTGAGGAGTAAAAACAGAGAAAATCTAAACTCTTTAGGGATATTGGAATTATAGACTAACACCTATGTATGTTTTGCTAGACTCACCAAGACAAAATAGACTCTTGTAGTGTGCAACTTTACGTACTTGAAGATAATTCAAAATGACATTTACTAGCTTTCTAACTTAAATATTATGCTTTGCAGTCTAAGAACAGTCAGAAAATGTTAAACAAGAATGTGATGTGAAAACTATCAGGTTTTCATTTTGAAAAGTAGTAATAGTTTGATTACATACATGACTGAGATAAGCATTTATATATATATGTATATATATAAATATAAATAGCTCTATCATCTCCTTCTTTCAGCTTTAAGCAAAATAGTTTAGAGGAACCATTTTATAATACATACTGAAATGACTGTTAGTGTTACCTTTCCCAGAAATGTGGTATTTGGGTCTCTGCTACTGTGAGAATAAATTTTATTAGAACCAAATATTTAAGTCTTCCTTATGTCCCATTACTTCCATTTAAAAGGCAATGCTATGTAAACTGCACCATGTTTCCTGCCAGCTTTAGTTTCATATCAGACGGGTAAAGACAGAACATTTTTAGTCAGTAGTTTATGGTTGAAATAAGCAAGACTCTGCGTGCAGGTTTTAACTCTGTGCTCCCCACCTGGATCTAACCCAGATAGCTCAGTTCTGCACGGGGTGTGATGCTGTGTCCATGTGTCCTGCTCCTGACATGCCAGGAGTGTCAATCTGGGTCACAGCTTCAACATTTGCCATGGGTTTTGGTGAAATCCTGAATTGGTGCATATAGTGATATTGAATTGATGCTTATAGTGATATTGCGTGACCCTCTATGTACAGGATGATGGATGAGCCTTGTGTGGTTTGAATAATGACTTTTTTTTTTTTAATGCTCTACATTTTTTTTGCAATTTTTATGTCAGTCTTTTGTAAATTATTTTATTCCTTGCCTGCCTGGATAGAGCAGCTCATTCAAGATGGCTGAAATGACTGTTTATATCAGGAGGGAGAAGAGGTGTCCTGGAGTCTCACCCATTGTGTTATGATGCAAAGAATAAGTGTAGCTGTGAACTCTGAAGGAGAAAATGCAGGAGCTGTGGGTGAGAGGGAGAAGGAATTCCCCCTCATCTGACCAGTTTTTTCATTGTTTTTCACGTGATATTAGGCCACTCTCTCTTGCCTGTTGTAATTCCAATGCTGAGATGTTGCAGAGGAAGTTGGTTAGCTTTGTGTGCAGACATTGTCAGTGCTGTTGGACCCCCTGTCACTGCAATTCTCTTGTTTTAGGAGGTTTTAATACACTGGTGCAAACTTTTACCCTCTAAAAGCCTACAGGTTTTCACAATACTTATAAATTAAATAGATTCAACAAAACAACAATCTCGAATTTTGGGGGAAATATTAATAGGAACTAAGCAAAAGAAGAAATCAAACCAGCTGCTGACACAGCTGTTTCTTTTCTTGTATAATTCAGTATATAAAGGTACCATANAGAACAGTCAGAAAATGTTAAACAAGAATGTGATGTGAAAACTATCAGGTTTTCATTTTGAAAAGTAGTAATAGTTTGATTACATACATGACTGAGATAAGCATTTATATATATATGTATATATATAAATATAAATAGCTCTATCATCTCCTTCTTTCAGCTTTAAGCAAAATAGTTTAGAGGAACCATTTTATAATACATACTGAAATGACTGTTAGTGTTACCTTTCCCAGAAATGTGGTATTTGGGTCTCTGCTACTGTGAGAATAAATTTTATTAGAACCAAATATTTAAGTCTTCCTTATGTCCCATTACTTCCATTTAAAAGGCAATGCTATGTAAACTGCACCATGTTTCCTGCCAGCTTTAGTTTCATATCAGACGGGTAAAGACAGAACATTTTTAGTCAGTAGTTTATGGTTAAAATAAGCAAGACTCTGCGTGCAGGTTTTAACTCTGTGCTCCCCACCTGGATCTCACCCAGATAGCTCAGTTCTGCACGGGGTGTGATGCTGTGTCCATGTGTCCTGATCCTGACATGCCAGGAGTGTCAATCTGGGTCACAGCTTCAACATTTGCCATGGGTTTTGGTGAAATCCTGAATTGGTGCTTATAGTGATATTGAATTGATGTGTATAGTGATATTACGTGACCCTCTATGTACAGGATGATGGATGAGCCTTGTGTGGTTTGAATAATGACTTTTTTTTTTTTAATGCTCTACATTTTTTTTGCAATTTTTATGTCAGTCTTTTGTAAATTATTTTATTCCTTGCCTGCCTGGATAAAGCAGCTCATTCAAGATGGCTGAAATGACTGTTTATATCAGGAGGGAGAAGAGGTGTCCTGGAGTCTCACCCATTGTGTTATGATGCAAAGAATAAGTGTAGCTGTGAACTCTGAAGGAGAAAATGCAGGAGCTGTGGGTGAGAGGGAGAAGGAATTCCCCCTCATCTGACCAGTTTTTTCATTGTTTTTCACGTGATATTAGGCCACTCTCTCTTGCCTGTTGTAATTCCAATGCTGAGATGTTGCAGAGGAAGTTGGTTAGCTTCGTGTGCAGACATTGTCAGTGCTGTTGGACCCCCTGTCACTGCAATTCTCTTGTTTTAGGAGGTTTTAATACACTGGTGCAAACTTTTACCCTCTAAAAGCCTACAGGTTTTCACAATACTTATAAATTAAATAGATTCAACAAAACAACAATCTCGAATTTTGGGGGAAATATTAATAGGAACTAAGCAAAAGAAGAAATCAAACCAGCTGCTGACACAGCTGTTTCTTTTCTTGTATAATTCAGTATATAAAGGTACCATATGCTGCTTAAAATCATAGGAAAGATGAAATAATTTAAGACAATAACAAGAAAATACATGAATTGTCAGCATTCTGTCAGATTGAAAGAATGAAATAGACAGGTGTAGTATTGACATGTTTAACTTTGTGTTGTGTTAGCAGTTTCAGTGAGAACAACTTCTGACATGTGCTGAAGTGATGTGAGAACATTTCTGTGTTGCAGACATTGGAGAAGAAGCTGGGAGATCTGTAGGAGTCCAGCAGCCAGCTTTACTGAGAGACAGGAGCCTTGGTTCTGCCATGAAAGACTGCCCATATTGTGGAAAAACTTTCAGGACATCCCACCACTTAAAGGTCCACTTGAGAATACACACAGGTGAGAGGAACAAGAGAGCGGAGCCACAAGCCACGTGTGTGTGGGGGTTAACATCAACTCTGCCTAGAAGCCTTAATTCCCACTGTAGGTTTGGACTTATTAGTTGGAGAAAGTCTTTTGAGAAAGATGTATGACAGTCTTAAATAAAAGCACAAGGAATGTGTTGTTGGATAAAGACCACTTTAATAGAATCATCTTTTCCCAGTTGAGGTTATTTCTGTCTCCTTCCCTGCTTCATCACTGTTTCCTTCAATTACCCTTGTCCTTCAATAGGCATAAGCCTATTGGTTTCAGACTTAGTTATACTAACTGCTTCAAAGGCCTTCCTTAGCATCTGCTTAGGGATTCTGTATGTTTTTCTCAGTTACTATTTTTGTTCCATTTAGCATGCTCATTTTTAACCTCTCACTGTTCATATGAATGCATCAGCTTCACAGATCTGCTTTTTTCTCCCCACTAGAACTCAACACGACTTAATACTTGTAAGTAATAAAACTTATCATGCTTTGCACCACGGTAAAATTTCCCATATTTTATTTCGGTAACAATCACAGCATTTTACCCTACAGAGATTTGCTACTGGGCTGGATACTCACTTTGTTTTGATATTTCTCTCACTGGGAGGACTGCTCTCAATACTAGTTTTTTCTAGCCACTGCATTTAAATTTTAATATTTTGTTTGCTTGAAAGTACATAAATGCATGGCAAGGTCCGTGTAGGGACAGAGTCTGTGTTTAAGAAGACTTTATCCATAATTGAATTCTGACATAAAATGTTGTAATCCTCAGGTCCTGTTGATGTAATTTGAAATTCTGTATATGGTCAATAGGATCCTGTTTTCTTCTCAATGTTAGTTGTCGTGGTAGGCTTTGGGAGAGTATTTAAAACTGGACATTTGGGATACTTCTTTTGGAAACAGACATAATAAGCCCCATAATTGTAATTTTCTTTTTAAACTATTTTAACTGAACTACAGAACTTTACTGCTACTTTCCTAATAGGAAGGTAAAATAATTGTATGAAGAAATAGATTCCAGTTATACCTCCTACTTGAAAAAACTTCACTTTTAATTTTTATTTCACTGAAGTATCAGAGAAGCAATGTTTCCCTCCCTCCCCAAAATCAGCTATCATATTTCTCCTATGTGTGTGCACAGGTCTAATACTTAATGTTGGGTTTGTGAATGTGAGGCCTGATTTTGAAAAATAGAAAATTAAAATTATTTAAAGGAAAAAACATCATTGTTGAAATGGGAAAATTTGTTCACTGTATTTTTGTTCTTCTCTTTTTTCTTTGTGGATTAGGAGTATATCACACTGAAATTTAAAATATGGCACCCCAATTTAGTTTTTTTCTGATTGGATTGCAAACCATTCAGGGCAAGAATATTCTTCTCTGTGTGTTGAAGTTTGTGGCAGAGGGGAAGAAGAAACCTGGTGAAAACCCTATTTGTGTGCTCTCCAATGTAGTAAAAGTAAAGAAATCGTACTTATTTTATTGGAAAATAATCTTGTAACTATGAAGGTTAAAGTGTTTGACATTTTTAGTATTTGAGATGCAAAAAAAAATTTCTTCAAAATGACATGAGGTTACCTACCTCTTCATTTTGTTTTATTATGTAGTGAGGACTTTGTTCTTAAGTTAAACATGGCAGTGATTATGCATTTGGTATTTGTGCCTTAGAACTAATGGAAAGTAAATTAATTACAATGGAAATATTCCATAAAAATTGCATATTAATACTGACTAAAGAAAATTAAAACAAGAAAAAAATAAACTGTATAATATAACAAAAATTTTTTAAAAAGAAACTATGGAAACAACATTTACAATGTATTTAAAAATCATTATAAATTTAAAATAGGCAAAGATCAATTTTCATTAGGTTGAGAACAAAGTATTTGTAAATAATGACAAGAGTATGTTAAAGTGAAGCAATGTTTTACATATTGGAAAGAATCATAATAAATAATATAAAAATGTAAATTGGCAAATTACTAGAGTTATTAAATAAAAATTATGTTGCTTTGCAGTAAGTGGAAATGATGTAATAGATACCAGTTATTAAACAAATATTGGTTGGCTCATACTTCTCAGGGACAGTTTCCTGCCTTTTTATGTCACACTCTGTCTTTATTATATGCCTGGATCATATAACTGACTGATAAAAAACACTTTACTGTATTTCTCCACTACATTAACTCAATTACTGTTCTTGTTCTCACAGCACCTGTTTGTTAGAGATGAGCTCAAGCAGTTGAGCAGAAGTCAGGTTCCTTCGAACATCTGTGTGTTTGGAGGCACACGACTGGGTTGGTTTGGTGCTCATGCCAAGAGCAGACCCAAAGTCTGATCTAGCCAGGAGGTGCTTCTGTGGCAATTGGCCCAAAAAAGCTGGAGAAGCAGCTTAATCTTGCATAAGAGAAGGAAGCTGTGCTCTGTTTTTGAAAAATTAGACAGTGGCTTGGGTGGCTTCTTTTTTCTGTTGGATATTTCATGGTTGCGACCTACTCCACGCTGAGCCCTGGTTTCTGTGTAGTTTGCTATCACATAATAAGCCTGTGAAGGTAAAAAAGGAAAACAAATCCAATTTTTATTTGGCACACTCAGTTTTGTCCCAACACAGCTGTAGAGGATTTCTCTTATCTTGCTCAGAGATATTCAGACAGGAAGAGTTTTAAGGGGGAGATAGTAAGATATGATTTCTGATTGTTCCCATGTGATAGGAGGAAAAGGACATAATTATGTGAAATCAGTTTCTCCTCTTTCTTGCTCTAAAAACAGTTGAGGGATGAGAGATTCCCCTGGGACAGCCCTGAATGGAGAGAGGAAGGATTTTCTGGCCAAAATGCTTGCAGCCTTGGGTCTTAGAGAGGACAAACAGAACTCTTCAAGCCCCCTTAGAGGAGTTCTTTCTGCTGAGCAGTGGCCAGAGCTGGGCTGTGCTGCCCTCCCAGATCACACAAACTCTGGGGAGGAGAGGCAGGGACAGGGGCAGAGCGTGTCTGGGCACAGAAGTGCATGGCAGGGATGTGGGGGGCCTGCCCACTTTGGGGATCAGCCTCCTTGCTATAAAACAATACCTCATACAGCTGGGAAGGTTAGGACACAAAGAAATCGGAAGTGCTCAGATTTTGTGAAAGATAAAACTGTCTGAGTATCTCAGACCTGTAATGTGCCATATGCAGGTGCTTCTAGAGCTGTCATTTTGCCCCTCTGGAGGCAGCAACTTAAGGTCCCTTCATTCAGGGAGCTGAACATCTCCTTTGTGTTCCTGAGCCCTTTCAACTCCTTTGAAACACAATAAGTGGTGTGGGCTTTACACTGCATGCCTTGACCTTTGGACTGGGCAGAAATAGTTAAGTGTAAGAAATTAAAATTTCTTATGTCCTGCCTTTGACAGGGGACACATTGTGCAGGAGCTGGTTTCAGATTGACTCTAGCACCTCTTTGCACCGTGCTTTGGCCCTTGGAAGCTACTGCAGATATAGACCAGTTTGAGGTTGTGCTGTCATTAGATGCTCAGGTATATTCCCAGAATGACAGACAAAATTAAATCCCTTGAGTAAAGAAAAAAGGATAATGTGCACGAGCAAAAGAAAGATGGTTTGGATTGTGCTAAACAGAAGGAACCTAAGAAAGAGATGAATAGGAAGAAAAAACTTGGCAGGGCTGTGTCCATTGACTGAGAGTCTGTTACGATATGTATGACACACATCTAGCATATATTAAATGTATTATATGCATTTACAGTGTTACTGCATTTTCCCTTGGAAATGTGACTAGCCAATTTTAAACCATGCTTAGATGAACTGATGAACTACAGTAAAAATGGTGCTGTTTTAAATGAATTCAATTCACATTTCCTTCCTAAAAAAAGACTGCCTGTTGCCATTCTCTGAAGGCGCTTGTAGTGGGATGAGCAATATGAATAATTAAGGAAAATGGGTATGTGTGCTCCAAGAGGAGACAATTTTGGTATTGAACATCCTTTATTCTTACATTTCTAAGATGAACTAAAAGGACTTTTCATTTCTCTAGATTCCTCCAGATTTCCCATCCTTAACATTGTGCAGCATGCCTTTTCTCCTGTCTTAATGACATCCCAAACTTTTGTTGAAAATAATTGATTGAATTTAAATTTCCTTAAAAGTTTAAGAGGTAATGTTACAGTATAAATTTCCTACCAAACACTAAGTAGGGAAATATCCATTAGTGAAATTAACTACAGTTTCTAGGTAGCTAACAATGTGCAGTATACAGTAGGGCATGGCTAATGAACACTGCAGTGGGTGATATTTCATTATACAAATTAATGCTCACATTTTAATGGGAAAGTCACATAATGAATCTCAGCTTCAGTGACAGCAATTAGAGACACAGATTGTCCCCTTCTGGACAAGGCACTGTTTAGCAATAAGCAGCTGTGTAAAAAGTCTTCAGGTTTACAACGTATATATATGCTTTGGGGGAATTGTGTACAGTTTATATTAATGTACTGAATCTTTCCTGCAAAGCAACAACCGTATTTGTCTCTCTGCCTTTTAACTAAGTAAAGACATGTAAAAAGACTAAATGAATATTGCAGATGAGATATAAATACAGGAAAATATTCAATTATAAAAGTTTACAAAAATTAAAATATTTTATAGTGATAGCAAATGTACAAATGAAAAATATTTAATAAAATGAGAAAAAACATCAAAATTCTGTCCTGTTACAGGTAGTTTCATCTTATATAATAGAGAAAAATTACTAGTAAAGCAAGTAGTAAAGAGAAGAAGTTAACTAGTATTTCTGACAAACAGATTAATTGTGGGGTGAAACATGTGCAGGATCCAAAAATAATCCTACAGAACCTTTGATATTCCATTTGGTTTAAAAAGTGTGAAGTGAATGATTAGAATGATAAAAGAAATTACCGTGTAAGAATAGGCATAATAATGAACTAATTAAACCATACAGCAATTCATTTCTAAAATATCTGCTGCACAATGGATAAAATAGGTTATCAATAACTGTTTCAATGGTAAAATAAAAAATGCTGGAAAATGTTTTCAATATTTTCATTAAGCATTATTCTCTGGAATTATAAGATGTTTGATTTCATTTGCTTTGCATGAAAGCAAACTGTAGCTTGTTAAGAAATGTGTGGGGTTGAATTCAACTCACACTGTTCCCAGATGACTGTCACAGCCCCACTGCAAGTGTTTGGGGTAGGGGTTCTTGCCCTGATGCACAGCTGTCACTGTACTGAGGAACAGCACCGCGAGGAGCAGAAGGGCACACTCCACAGACAACTCATGGAATCTCATTTAAAACGGAGAGGAGGGCATTCAGTGGGGAAAGGGAATGTGGGGTGCAGGACAGATTGTTAAGAAGCTGTATCTTAAATATGAAAAATGAATAAAGAATCTCACAGCACTAAGTTTAAATAGATAGAAGTAAAGAAATTTGATAAGGGAAACGAAAAGCAACGGTAAAAAATATGTATGTGTCTATGAGATTTGTGAAAAATGGAGCAAAATTCTGTGGATCTGGCTGTCCAAACAATTGGTATCTTGCTAATACCAGGCAAGAATGGATAAGAAATTATGAACCATGGTATAGAAGACTAAATACTTTTCAGCTCTGTTCTCAGAAAGAAGCATGATGGTTTTCATAAGCATTTTCCAATGACACAGTTATGCTCCCATTAAGTAGTGAGGCTGTTATGCTGTAGCCCACTGCATTTTAATATTTTTTTTAGAATGAATGAGACTGGATAACTTATAGATAAAATCTTTAAAGCCCTGGCTGAAGAGCTCTCCAAATCATTAAAGTTCATTGAAAAAAACGCCCCAAAACCATCTTGGAACACAGAGCAAGATCCAGAGCACTTGTAGTGGTAAAAAAGCTCTGGCTATTCTTGTATTTCCCAGAAGAAAGAATATTAAAACCTTGAAATTAAGACTACCCTGACAAAAGTTTGGGGTAAAATTACACAATGAACTGGTTAACTAATTGAGAATTGGTAGCATAGTTAATTCAATTTTATTTTATGAAAGGAAGTTTTATCAAGTTTCTTCTCATAAAAGTAGCTTTTTCTATGTGAAAATCCCCCCCAAAAAACCACAACTACAACAAAACAACCACAAAAAAAAAATCCCCCAAAAATCAGTATACAGAGATGAAATGCCACATAAACTCTCAGTTCCTCAGCAGCACTTTCAGCTCCATCTATTTGGTATTTCGTCATTATTAGGAAGACTATATAAAAATCACTGTTGATAAAATTTACCAATGGCACGAAAATGGTAAGGTGCTGAAAATCATGGGGAGGCACTGATTAGTCACTTAGTCAAGTGGCCTCTTTTCAACAATATGAATTTTAAATCAGCAACATGTAAAGGAAAAAATACTAACGGCAGTGATGAACTGGGCCTGGGACTGTGGTAGAGAAGCAACAGAATATGAGCTGTTAGTTGATTGCTAAATCTATGGATGTAAACACAGTCTTGGACTGTATAAAATTGCTATCAAGTTGAAATTTCATCAAAGCTTTACTGAGTACCCATAATTTAAAAGGACACTGAAAAATTGGGAAGGATATTCCACTCAAGGGTGAGAGAAGGGGAAGAAGTGACTTTTTTGCTGTCTGCAAATACCTTCCTCAGGAAATAGACGTTTTAATTTAAAAAATCTGTTTAATCTAACTGGGAAAAATTTAGCAACGTCCAGTAGTAGGAAGAAAATACTGGACAAATTCAGAAGAAATAAGAAATTAGGCACACATTTTGAGCAGTAAATATACTTAATCAGTCAAACCATTTACCTAGGGACATGTTGGAGTCTTATTCACTGCCATTGTTGAAACATAATTTGTTTGAACTAAAGCAAGTTTGATTTCAAAATGTATTTACACTCTGATGCTGAAATTATCGTGTGAGAGGATCTTTGGCTTGTGTTGTGGAACAGACAAGACTAGATTATCATAATTGTCCCTTCNAGTTATCTACCAAGCTTTTGTGCAGATTTCACAAGCAGCATTGGATTTTTATTGTTTTACTTCATCCTGATATAAAATAGTTCCTCTGAGATATCTTGTGTCTTGTAAACCAGAGCAGTAGGTAGATCAGAACTGTGATTATGCTGCCCAGAAAAGGTGCTCCCTATAAGATTTTTTGGTTTTGTTAATTTTATATGCTGGGGTATTCTCTCATCCTACTCCATGGTGAAAATGTTTGCAGGCTTGCAAACAGGGCCAGGGAATGAGCAAATTCAGGGTGCCCATTGCCTTTGTGAACAATGAAAAACGACTCTTGGATATGAAATGCAGAGAATTATTTTGAAAAAGTCATGTTCCCTCACTCCTACATGGCAACGTTAATTTATGTGAACTGATATTAAGTGTTAAATAACTCATCCAGACACTGCTCTTGGCAATAATACCAGGGTAGTCATTACACTAGGATGAATTCTCTGAAACCTTTCCTCAAAGTACGAGACACAAACAGGTTGTCTTCCAACAAGAATCATAGCCTACCTCCCCTGTCCTCTGCAGTGCTCTTTGGATATGTGCTACTGCATTTGCTGATAGAATCCTGGAAATTAGTGATCCTTTGGGTTTTCTACTGAAACTGGCTTGGTTTGAGGTTAGACTGGGATTTTTCCCACAGCAGCTTATAACTCTGTTTTGTCATTTGTACAGGGTCTTACACAGGGTGTAGCTGGTTATTAATTTGAATGGATGAAGTAGCATCTAAATAACTGCACAATTACTGAATTTAGGAAATACTGACAGACTAAATTAAAATGATTCAAAGATGATTGACTCCATCCTACTCCCTTCTCCCAATGCCTGCCCTTGAAATAGCAGCATTTAAGACTGCTTTGAAGTAAACTAGCCACTGCCAGTATTTGGATCTGGAAGGGAACAGCGAGGTTTTGAATAGTTCCCTTTGAACAATGCTGTTTGGCCAGTCCTGTATTGCAAAGGTGGCCCACTGTGTTGCTACATGTTGAGTTCAATTTCAGACCTTCAGCTTTAGATCTCATTTCTAGCCATGTGAGAGGTGGGAGCACCACAGAGGCAGCACACCAAGGCTGGAAGAGATTTGAACTCTTTATCACACTGTCTCAGTCAGTGTCTTCTTTCAGTCCAATGCTCATGGTGTTGGTGGTGAGCTGTGTGCAGATCTCCTCTGCTGAAAGAAGCTCACTCTGTGGAGAGGCCTTAGAGCAGAAAATGGAATGACTTCAAGGCTTAGCAATTCACAATAAGAGTATGTGGTGCCCAGGGCTTTAGACTGAAGGTACTTTTACAAGTACAAAATAGAACTAGCATTCTCTCTATTTAGCATTTTAAAACTTACTTGTACCCATTTTTACATATGCATACTGCTTTAAGCAGTTTCTGCATGTTTTTAGCAACATCAGTACAGACTATATTACAAACTTCTCCTTTTCCCTGCAATGGTTCTCCAGCAGTTGATGTAGTGCCTGCAATGCTGGGACACACTTTTTGATGGTGCCACTTGATGTGCAATGCAAACACACTGAACTATTGTTAGAATAAAAGGAAGTGCTCAATATAATTGTGTTAAAGATTTCCGTAAGGCATAGGGGATGCTGAGGAAGAGCTTGTCAATTAACAGGAGTGAAAATTCAAAAGTGAGAACATTTAACCCTGTAGAGCCTGGCACTTGTTTTTCACCAGTCTCATGTCTTAGGCAACACCTGAACTGAGTGAGAAGTCACTAGTGACTGCTGACAGTAACTGGTTGGACAAACATCAGAACAACTGAAAGCAGCTCCAAAAATACTGCAGTGTGTAGATGCTGTAAACCCAGCATTACTGTGTGTCCCTGCTCTGACTGGCAGCACAGCTGTCAGAGTTTGCACACTCCCAAACAGCCCTGCAGAAATGCAAACAGACAGTCAGTGTCTTCTGTCCTCTTGTCCCTGCTCCCAAAGGCCAGCAGTGGGTGTGTGTGTGCTCAGGTGCCCACCTGGGACCAGGGAAGCCCAGACGGGAGTATTCTGTCTCAGGTTTGTGGTTCAGTAGGAACTGTTTGTTTTTGCACAAATCCCACTAAACACAGCCCCTGCTCCTCGTCTGAGAAGTGCCAGAGCTTAATTAGGTGATTGGGAAAGACTCAGAAGTTTCATGAAATGTTTAAATCTGATTTCTTCTGTTAAGCTGTCTGGACTGAGGCCTAAAGCATGAACCATGCTAATCACTACCACTCCCTCTGCTGAGCACCTCTTGTTTGAGGTTCTGTGCNCTGTAAATCTAGTTATAATCTGGCTGTGGTCTCCTTGCACAGCCAATAGCAGATGGTTCCCCTGACCAGTAGGGTCAGATTGTGTTCTGAGCAGGACTGGGGATGTCCTGCATAGATTATACAGCTGGGTGTATAAAAACATATATATATATATATATATATATATCTNAAACCTTTCCTCAAAGTACGAGACACAAACAGGTTGTCTTCCAACAAGAATCATAGCCTACCTCCCCTGTCCTCTGCAGTGCTCTTTGGATATGTGCTAGTGCATTTGCTGATAGAATCCTGGAAATTAGTGATCCTTTGGGTTTTCTACTGAAACTGGCTTGGTTTGAGGTTAGACTGGGATTTTTCCCACAGCAGCTTATAACTCTGTTTTGTCATTTGTACAGGGTCTTACACAGGGTGTAGCTGGTTATTAATTTGAATGGATGAAGTAGCATCTAAATAACTGCACAATTACTGAATTTAGGAAATACTGACAGACTAAATTAAAATGATTCAAAGATGATTGACTCCATCCTACTCCCTTCTCCCAATGCCTGCCCTTGAAATAGCAGCATTTAAGACTGCTTTGAAGTAAACTAGCCACTGCCAGTATTTGGATCTGGAAGGGAACAGCGAGGTTTTGAATAGTTCCCTTTGAACAATGCTGTTTGGCCAGTACTGTATTGCAAAGGTGGCCCACTGTGTTGCTACATGTTGAGTTCAATTTCAGACCTTCAGCTTTAGATCTCATTTCTAGCCATGTGAGAGGTGGGAGCACCACAGAGGCAGCACACCAAGGCTGGAAGAGATTTGAACTCTTTATCACACTGTCTCAGTCAGTGTCTTCTTTCAGTCCAATGCTCATGGTGTTGGTGGTGAGCTGTGTGCAGATCTCCTCTGCTGAAAGAAGCTCACTCTGTGGAGAGGCCTTAGAGCAGAAAATGGAATGACTTCAAGGCTTAGCAATTCACAATAAGAGTATGTTGTGCCCAGGGCTTTAGACTGAAGGTACTTTTACAAGTACAAAATAGAACTAGCATTCTCTCTATTTAGCATTTTAAAACTTACTTGTACCCATTTTTACATATGCATACTGCTTTAAGCAGTTTCTGCATGTTTTTAGCAACATCAGTACAGACTATATTACAAACTTCTCCTTTTCCCTGCAATGGTTCTCCAGCAGTTGATGTAGTGCCTGCAATGCTGGGACACACTTTTTGATGGTGCCACTTGATGTGCAATGCAAACACACTGAACTATTGTTAGAATAAAAGGAAGTGCTCAATATAATTGTGTTAAAGATTTCCGTAAGGCATAGGGGATGCTGAGGAAGAGCTTGTCAATTAACAGGAGTGAAAATTCAAAAGTGAGAACATTTAACCCTGTAGAGCCTGGCACTTGTTTTTCACCAGTCTCATGTCTTAGGCAACACCTGAACTGAGTGAGAAGTCACTAGTGACTGCTGACAGTAACTGGTTGGACAAACATCAGAACAACTGAAAGCAGCTCCAAAAATACTGCAGTGTGTAGATGCTGTAAACCCAGCATTACTGTGTGTCCCTGCTCTGACTGGCAGCACAGCTGTCAGAGTTTGCACACTCCCAAACAGCCCTGCAGAAATGCAAACAGACAGTCAGTGTCTTCTGTCCTCTTGTCCCTGCTCCCAAAGGCCAGCAGTGGGTGTGTGTGTGCTCAGGTGCCCACCTGGGACCAGGGAAGCCCAGACGGGAGTATTCTGTCTCAGGTTTGTGGTTCAGTAGGAACTGTTTGTTTTTGCACAAATCCCACTAAACACAGCCCCTGCTCCTCGTCTGAGAAGTGCCAGAGCTTAATTAGGTGATTGGGAAAGACTCAGAAGTTTCATGAAATGTTTAAATCTGATTTCTTCTGTTAAGCTGTCTGGACTGAGGCCTAAAGCATGAACCATGCTAATCACTACCACTCCCTCTGCTGAGCACCTCTTGTTTGAGGTTCTGTGCTCTTCTCCTCCAAAAAGATTGATTGATGTGGTTTGATATAAAGCTCTCATGTCTCATCATTTAGCTTTAGGATTACGTTATGGATTTAGAATTTCCACTGCTCGTAAGGTGCTCCAGCCCTGGCTGGGCTGCAGCACGTGTCCAGCCCCTGTTCCTGTCACTGAGCCCTGCTGCAGCTCTCCATGGCCATGGGAGTGTTCTGGCTTCTCCTCTCATTAGTAAATATCTGCCATCATTGAGAGCAGCAGCTTCCCAAGTATTTACCAGCCCTTCAATTGAGCCTCTAGCTTAAATAACAGAAGTTTGAAAGCTTTTCAATTTTGTTTTTAGCAGATTTTGAGGTTATTTGAAAGCGGATAACTTTCCAGCTGGTTTGGTAAACTACATAATATTATACAGCATTTTTACTGTGGAGAAGTTTTCAAAACAAATGTTTCCATTATACCATTTGGAGAGGCTTGCCTTTGTCTTTTGTACCACTTAGGAAAAAAAAAAAACTACCTAGAGAAAACAGTTTCTTCTTGCAGAGCTCCCTCATAGAAGCAATTGCCAGTATTGACAGCTTGCAGGTCTTTCAGATTTTGGTCTCTTTTAGTGACGATTTCCATACTTTTTCCTTTAAAAGACATTCTGCATTGTTAACAGTGCTCTGCAAAAATCTAGATATACCTTTGCTTAGATGTACATTCTTTTTTGGATATGTCTTTATGACGATATGTGAATATTTATTTTATGTGTAAAATCTTCTGCCTCTTTGAAAGTATAGGAAGAACAATAAAAGTTTAGTGTGGGCTTCAAATATTTATTTAATTAATGGAAATCATATGTTTTAAAACTCTATTCAAGCTAAACCTAGAAAAGTGCTTATGGTAGGTAAATTACACATTTTACTACTCGAGCCTTGGAAATGTCATTAGTACAAAATTAAAGGACTGCAAAAACCAGTAGATAATACTAATTTCAATAGAGAAACTAAATATATTTTGTACTTTTTATTACTCGATTTCTTTTTTACAGACTACTTTTTATTTTAACTATATGTTCTTATATGCTGCAATCATAATGTAGTGTAATGATATTAATATTTTATAGAATCTGTATTTATAGTTCTTTATTTAGAAACAATGCAGTAGGTCTGCAGATCTTTGAATCCTTCTGGAATGGTGCCCTCCAAATAATGATAAATTACTTGTGCAGTATGCCATTTGCTAATTATATCCATGATTTACTGCAGAGCAAGACTTAAATCATTCATTTCAGTCTTGCGTAACAGTGCCATAAAATTTTTAGGTTTAAAAATGGTTTCCATGTGTATAATTTAAACAAATTTTAGAGCAATTGTATACACAAAATATTGCAACCATCCATTTGTTACATTCTTTGTCTCCCTTTTTTTTAAACTTGTACTTTTAATGATTACTGTGGTTGAAACTGTTATGCTTCATTTTCATAATCATAGCTTTTAATTCTACAACAGTTTTCTACATGTTAGATTAAGAAAAGGATGGCTAATTGTGTGTAGATATCATGTCATTCCTGAATAACCCCACATTCTGGAAACCCATTTTAGAAATACTCAGATTATGAATTAGTCTTCAATTAAAGGTGTTTCTTTTTAAAAAATGAATTATTAGTACAAGATCTTATTGTTTTTAAGCAGCTAATGCTGATTTTTTAATTTCTCCACTCATCCGTAGACCAAAGTACAGTTAACTCTCTTTATACTTTCCTCTTTGTCCACACCTATAGGTGAGAAGCCTTACAAGTGTCCACATTGTGACTATGCTGGTACTCAGTCTGCATCCCTCAAATACCACTTGGAACGACACCATCGGGAGCGACAGAATGGAGCAGGGCCACTCTCTGGGCAGAGTGCAAGTCAGGAACACAAGGATGAGACACCCAGTAAAAGTTCTGTGTTTATTAGACCAGACATATTAAGAGGAGCCTTCAAGGGACTTCCCGGTATCGACTTCCGAAGTGGCATGGTCTCACAGCAGTGGACGTCAGGAATGCTGTCTTCTGGAGATCAACAAGGACAAGCAGCTGGCATGTCATCTGAAGGATCTTCAGAAAATATGAAGGGTTCAGACATATCTTCCAAAGGAACACACTTCTCTGAACTTGGCCGTGCTTACCAGAGCATGGTTGGGAACGGTGTGAACTTTCAAGGGTCTTTGCAGGCTTTCATGGACAGCTTTGTCCTAAGTTCTTTGAAGAAAGAAAAAGAAATGAAGGACAAAGCTCTCTCAGATCCACTTTCAGCAAAAGCTCTGGGCTCAGATGGTGGTGAGGAGAAGATAAATAGCAAGTCCTCACAGCGGAAAACAGAAAAGTCACAATATGAACCCCTGGACTTGTCGGTAAGGCCCGATGCAGCCTCCCTGCCAGGCTCCTCTGTCACTGTACAAGACAATATTGCTTGGCATGGCTGCTTATTTTGTTCCTTTACAACTTCATCCATGGAGCTAATGGCTCTGCACCTCCAAGCCAATCACTTGGGCAAGGCTAAACGTAAAGACAACATCATAGGCAACAACAAAGAGCAGTCTAGAGAAGTTTCAGCCTCGGTGAACAAAGTGAGCTTGCTCCCCTCCTCTGTGCAGTCCAGCAAGGAGGCAGGAGTTTCCAACATGCTGAGCCAGCTGGACTCAGCTTCTGAGAAAATGACCCAAGGACAAAATAAAGAGACCCTGGGAGAGCAAAAGAGTGCTGCCTGGCCCAGCCACATGGAATCCACTTTTTGTAATTTTACAACAGACTTCTATAAGCAGTTCGGCGTTTATCCTGGTGTTATTGGCACAGGAACACAAAATTCTTGCACCAGTAATGAATCTGAAATAAAAACACAATCCGAAGATGACCCAAATATTCTGCTCTCTGACTCTGTAAATAAAAGTGCTATTGATGACCTTTCTGACATAGCTTCATCTGAGGATATGGAATCTTCCAAGGAAGAAAACATTGAAGATGAGGACATTGACACAGACCCAGATATTATGAATAAGCAGTTGTCTGCCCTAAATAAAGAAAGCAGTGAAGGAGGTGACAATATACAAAGTGCTGTCACCTCACAACCCACACAAGGGCTCGTATCACCATTGCCACAAGCTTCAGAAAAGCAGTGGCACAGTCAGAATCTTCTCTCCTCACACGAAACTGCACAAGAAGTGATGAAACCCGAACAAGTTCAGGGTCCGCAGGTCCTGGAGAAGCAGATGAACATGTTGTCAGTCCTAAGAGCTTACAGCTCTGATGGCTTAGCAGCCTTTAATGGACTTGCAAGTAGCACAGCAACTAGTGGATGTATCAAGAGACCTGACTTGTGTGGTAAGTTTTAGACCTTCTTTTAGACCATTTCAGAAAACACTTGTGCAGAATCATGAAGCTGCTCTTTAAATATACTTAGTCATGTTTGTTAGTAATACATTTTTTTAAATGTTAAACCCTGTGGGCCAAATTCTTGTCCTATATGTGGTCTACTCAATTGAAATCAGCAGTGCTGCATGCATACTTAAACAGGATTTTAGAAAGAACTCGCTTTTTAAACTAGAGTAGCAGCAATATAGACTATCTGTGCTAGTGGCATCAGAAGGGGATCCTTACTGCTTTAGCATTCTCAAAGGAGGAAAAAGTTCTAAAAAATTTACATGGTAACTTGCAAACTTTTCAGTATTTTGATATACGAACCCAAGAAAAACACTGGATGCTTTGCCAAGCGAGTCTTGCTTTCTCTCTTTTTTCTTTTTTTCCCCCCTTTCTTTCTTTGGACTGGGGTATGTTCAGTTATCACAACATTAATGAAATCAAAGGCCAAGTGCATGGAATGTGTCTACCTGTGTTGAACAGATTTTTTTTTCTTTCTTTTGCCTCCTTTTATTTTTTTTTTCTTTTAAATTATAATTTTCTGGTTTGGTTCAATGGCACACATGCAGTACTTGCCCATGACCATTTTCACTATTCTAACTAGCCATTGTGTAAATTGTGATTTGCCTGATTAAGAATATGCCTCCAGGTAATTAAAATAACAACACACCAAACAAACAAAATCACCTTTTACCCTTTCTAGGCTCTGATTTACAAAACTGCAGTTTTACTTCCTCATATCACACACCTCATAGTTACAAGAATTCAAGTTAAATCTATTTGGAACAAATGAGACTGAGATTTTTTTTTTTATTATTTAGCTCCTATTTTGTCAGCATAGTGTTTGTTGAAAGAGATTTTAGAGTGTAAATCCTTTGAAAAACAGTATCACTTTAAAAAGCAGAGTCAGCAAAGGACAGAAAAACTTCAGTAATGTTCATTTCACTTAACCTTCAAACTAATCAGAAAACTCATTGTCAGAGCTGAACATGCATAATAAAATGTATTCAAGTGAAAAAAAAAAGAAAAAGAAAAAGAAAAAGAAAAGAAAACGTTATCAACAGCTTTAAAGCCTGACAATTTAAAATGAAACCCTCAATCTGCAAGCACTTCATGGTGATTCCCCTGGTTAACCTAAGGTTAGTGGGAGCTTTGTCTGACTTTACTGGCAGAGTGCAGATGCTCAAAGCCATAACCCCCTCTCCAGGCCCCTCTCTGATTTTCCATGTGTATTAGTTGATCTGATAAAAAAAGTCTGATATCTACACATGAAGTTTATCTCACTTGTATCCTTAGAGCATTGTGACTTCACAATATTGTCATTATCTGCCAATATCTGTCATTTAACCAATATCTGCCTGAGTATCCATGTGGCCTTACTTGTAAACTTCTGAGTCTCAGTGCACTAAGAACAATTTGGGTAGTTGGAAATATTTCCAGATTCTTCAAAATCAGCATTTACATTATTGAAAAGAGTTAATAGTTGATTTAATTTACAGCAGGTAAAATCCTACTTGGATTTTTTTTTTATTTGTGTAGTACAATCAATTAACAAAAAAACCCCAAACAATACAGCAGAGAAATTACTGTCTAAACAAAGAAGTTAAAAAAAATTGGAAAACTAAGATTAGTTGCTTTGTGCACAATATCTTTATATTTTTTCACAGGCATAAGATTTTTAAAACAACAACAGAAAAAACCTTCTAATATTATTATTGAAATGAGGTCATGTTACTTCCATTAGTTTTTTGTTTCATCTTCCAATCAATTCAACAGACATTTTATGATAGCTTGAGTTTATATGATTTTAAAGACCATATCCCTTTCACAAGCTCTGCCCAGTGATAATGGATTTGACTTGAAGTATGAAGGAAGAAAAGAAACAACAGAAGCTTCTCTGTTCTACTTTTTAAACCATTTTTTAATCGAAAATGCAGTGGGAGTCCTTCTGACTCCCCCCTCCAAAAATAGCTTTTTAAAATTCTTTTCTGTCATTCTATTGGTGTTTGCAGAACATTAGGTATAAAGGTTGATTATTTAAATACATTATTTCATTTTTCTCAATATCTCACAGAAAAGTGGATGAGTATGAACAAGCCCCATGTCAGTGGCTCTTTTTTTTGTTTGATTGGCTTGGACATGACCCACTTGAAAATGGTGGTTTTGGGGGAGCTTTCATTTTCTCAGTGACATTTTATACTGTGAAATCACACTCCATCTGTGCATGTTAGTGTGGGGAATCCCACCTGATGTTTCTGCATTTGCAGATTAGCAACCAGGAGCACCCTGTCCATTTATTAGTCTTCCTTCCTTTCCTCTAGCACAAAGCCCATGACCAAAGTCATGGTTCCCTTTGTCTCTCCTACTGCCTGGGAGGTCAGAAAACTTGAGACACACTTGCAGCATCCAATTTCAGGGCCTGATTCTCCTGTTCCTTTTGTGTTTGGGGAGACTTTGTGCATTTGTGTTTCTTTTTACAGCCAGTGATGTGTGTGTTGTTGACATCTCAGGAGAAAACATTGATGCATTTGATAACAGTCCTTGCACACTCAGAGAGCAAGGCATAGTGCTCTTTCTGTAGTTAGAATACAGAGGAAATAAAATTGAAATAAAATATTTCAGCTTCAGTAAGCTGAGATTGCATCTTTGGCTGGCCACATTAATTGAGTTGAATTTCTGGCTGCCTAAAAACAAGCTGGGGTATTCAGCAATCCATGTGGATCATTTTTAGATGGCAGATTTTACCCTAAGATAGTAGGTCAGTTTTTAAGCAAAAATCTTGGCACAAGAAAAGTTTTGTTTCTAGAGGAGAATGCCACCAACTTACATTGTTGTTTCAGAAAGTCACTGCGCATGTGGAAGCAGTCCTCAGTTTCCCTGTAATGGAGAATGAAAGAGATTGATGATGTACACATAATTCATTTATGCTCCTATCATGCTTCAGGCTGCAGGGATGAAAGACACAATTAGGAAAGAACCATAATTACTGCATAATAAAGAAATTTTCATGTCAAAATGCTACTGAGAAAAAATCACGAATTTTTGTAATATTTCTCCTTATACAGCAGAATGAACAGAAAGAAAAAAAAAAGAGCATTGATAATTTTAGAGTTACTCCTGAACTGTACTTGGTTTTGGAGTCTCAGGTGATTCTGCCTAGGAGTGGATCTTGTTTATCTTTGCTGACACTCAGTTCCTAAGAAGATGACAGGCCTTTCCTTGCTGCTTGGCAGCAAGCAGCCCATTGGGGAGGGGAGACCCAAGGTGATGGCTCCATGCTTGGTAGCTGTCTTGAGCACCTGTGTACTCTGCTTTCACACAGATTTGAGAAGTTAAGCTTGGAGGTTCTAGATCTGTTTTGTATTTAAGTTTTGAGAGATCTGTTTTCCTTTTCATTTATGCTCTTCTCTTTTTCTGCTTGTCTTCCCACATCCATGTAATTTTATCATAACAGCGTTCTACCTTCTGTTCCAATACATTAATTTGCTTGTGATTTGTGCACAAGATCCTTTAATGACAAGACCCTATCCCCTCTCTCTCTTCTCCCCTTTAAATTTCTCTGCTTTGTGAACAAGATGGTAAAATTTCTCTACTTGCCTTTGCTACTTGGGAAGCACTTAGGCTTTCAAAGGAGAGCTGATGGGCTACAGAACTACTGGCCAATGATAGTCCTGGGCTTTAGCTGGCTGCTTAATGGGTTAGTGCTGTTGAATCCACACGTAATGATGTCCAAAAGTATTAGTTCCATGTTGTCTCTAAATCTAATTTGCTTCCATTCATGCTTGCTTTCCTCTGCAATTAGTGCTGTTTTCTCCTGTACAGGCTCCACCCCATTATCACTTCTTTCACTGTATGAAAACAGGGCAGGGCCCCTCTGATGCATGGGAGCAGCTTTGGAGTTCTGTTCCTGCAAAGGGCTGAGTACTTTCAGTTTCCTTTGCAGCAGAAAGCTTTCAGCATTGCACAGAATTATTTAAATGTTCAGCACTGTAACTTTCTGAAATACCTTCCAAATGTGAAACTGCAGCACAGACAAGAGGGCTGGGCAAGGGGAAGATCAATTGTGGCAGATTATTACAGCTTTATTGTCACATAATTATAGTGCTCTAGCCCAATGTTTAAATAGTGAATTTAGATATTGTAAATTGCTTATTGCCACAGGTGTCAAAACCAAAAAGATCATAATGCTAACCCCGTCAGAACTACCACCAACATGTGAAACACAGAAAAAAAATTCTAATTATTTGTGATGGCTTCACCTGAATCCTCATTACAGATTTTTTAAATTACAAAATCTGTATTAAGAAGCAAAAGGCCTGATATATCCAAGCTCTAGGACAGCTCTGAGGCAATGGAAGGTCAACCTACTGCAGCAAATTGTAGAACTGCCCATTTAAAGTATCATATAACGCACTTAAGGAATGCTTTGTCCTGTTCTGCAGTTGGAGGAGTAACCAGAATATTCTTTTCCTTCAAGTCAGAATGAAATGATATGGAAGTTTTACAGCAGACTTTTCTTTACCCCACTATCGTGCTTTTGAAGAGGTTTCTTAGTTTCAGTTGGGAGGTCCAAGGCCAGCTTTTAGAGCACGAACTGTTCCTCCGAATGGGAGATCAGCACCTCGGCCCCCGCCTGGGTTTCAGACACACTTCTGGATGTCACACTGCCATTTGCATGGCAATATCAAACCAAACTCATATGGCTTGCTTCCTTTTTTTAATTAACTGGGAATGCCAGTGATCCAGTGAAGTTTGTGTTGCTGGATAAAAGGGCCGGTCTGTGAATAGCATTGTATTTGCCAAATGGTTCGCTAGTCATTTCAGTACAAACAAATGGATGGTGTCTGTAAGTCTGCAAACACTGTTGACATTTAGCCTTGTTTATGTTACTTTCCTTTTGCTGCATATTTTTGGCTAGAAGAGATACTGTCTGAATCAACATTGACTTCCTAAGCAGAAGCTAAGGGCCCAGTCTTGCATTCCTCATTCTCGATGAGTAGCACTACTTACATGACTAAGGATTGCAGAATCAGGTCCTATGTTTATTTGACTTTAAATTTCGTTGCTATTTTCATGTAATTTAATTTGATTGCATTTTGTTGTATCAGAAATCATTCAGGTGATAAGTTCAGTATCACCATTTTGTTTACTGTTGAAAACTTTTAGTTCTTACCATTCTCCATACTGTGGTGCGACATTCCCATTCCATTTATGTTTCTGGAAATTAACCCCTAAAGTATCTGATACAGTTAAGTGCTGAGTACCTCCTATTCCCAGAGAGACTGGAGGCATTCAGTCCCTCCCAGCACCACATCTGAAAGGGGGATTGTGTTTGCAAAAGGAGGCCTTGGTATGTGCCTTGATTTCAGACATCAGTGGCCAGCCGCACCAAGGCAAATCCCTAGCACAGAAAGGCTTTTCTTTTCTTTGCAGAGACAAAATAATGATGTAAGCTTAGAGCCGTATGATTTTTGCTCTAAGTTTCATCTCCCAAACAATATATTCTTATTGTTTTTGTCGTATCCAGGTCAAATTTAAATTATAATTTAGGATTAGGCAGAGGCATAGAGATGTTTCCAGGTCTTTCCAAAGTGAGACAATGCTCTGGTTTGTGTTTTGGTTCAGGAATATACATTCTTGTGTCTGAGGTATAGTATTTCCTATAACTACTCATAAACATGAGCAATTTAGACATTCTTGTAAGTCAAAACTAAGTGTACGATTAATACCTATTATGAGGCCAATTTTAAACAATTAATTTGACAGCAATTATAATTTTATGTTACAGGCTTTCAGGAATAAATAACCAAATTCATCTTTGTAATCTAAGGAACTTAGGATATCTTTATGCAGAGATGATCTTGTTATGCACAGTATATTGCATATTTGGAATTTTTGAGGTTTGCTCCCACCTATCTAGATGCCTGTAGTGCCAGGGATAAATAATTACCTGAGGCTTATTAATTGTTTCAGCAAAGAAAAAAAAATATATACCTTAAGTGTAAGCATTAATATATGTATACACAATACATCCACAATATATAACAAACCATCATAATAGTACAAAAATAGAGGTCCTGAATATGTTCTGTTATTTATGTGTTTGGCAAGCTTAGGGAATGGACTTTAGTATGAGTGAAAATTCTCTTAACATTTTTAAGGTTATTTATTGTCATTTCTATTTGAGTTTTTAATGGTCCTGTATTTTGTAATGCTTTAGCAGGAAAAAATACTGTAGTTATCTTTTTTCATATTCTTTAAGCAATATTTCTAGCTTAATATATTGTGCCAGGTTTTCCAATATTAACCAAGAAAGACAGTAAAATTCAATGAACAGCACTCTGACATCCACAATATAAAACCTGTGATTGAAGTGAAATGTGTAAACTTCTAGTGGGTTATCATGTGCTTTGGAATAGAGTATTGTTGGAAGTAATTAGAAAATATATTAAGGTTTCCTGGTAATGAAGGTATGTAAGTTTTAATAATTGTTGCTTTCTGAATAAGTGTCAAACTATATCTTTAAATGTATATGGAGTTACAAGTTAGGTCACTTCTGAATGGAATGTAAAACAATACTAAAATGCTTCAATAACTTATCTCAGTGTTGCTAATAAAAAAAAAAGCTGTTAACCATTAGTGCAGTTTGGAGTCATTTTGTTGATTAATTCAAGAAAACTCTTGGAGAAACTGTTGTACCTTTTGGTAGACCAAAGACCACTCATACAACCCACAGTTGTTTGATGCTTTGAGAGGCAAACTCTGCAAAGCTGCTTGTTTGCCTTGTAAATGATATTTATTTAAAAAATCCCATCTTTTAAGGCATTAGAATGGTGCCATGTATGGTTAGGCAGGTATATAAGGGGGGACATTAGACTTGTGACCTCTGTCACAGGAAATACCTTGGGAACGTGGGACCTGTTTCTCCTCTGTCACTATTAAAATCCAGTAGAAATTTTTGTGGATGCCACTGGGTTGAAAAGGAGCAGTGTGGGTGAATGAAGTGTGTAAATATTAGTGCCGGGGTGCTCGGCCAGGGTAAGCCAAGTGGAGAAATACCAGGAGCATGCAGAAAGAGTGATCTTTTTTGGGTAAACTTGCCCAGCCTTACTGAAGTCACGGCTCCAACCCTGCAAATAGCCCTGAACTCTCACTTTGGTTTCCCGTGGGGAGAATGCAGGATGAGCACCCTGAGAATAGCCTCCCTCCCCAGGCACATGTAGGATTCTCCTGAGCTAAAGCAAGTGTAGGAGAACAAGCAGCCAGCCTTGCCAGTGCCAGTAGCACCACCCAGGTCCATGGTAAGTGTTTCCAGGATGGGGTCCCTGACAGGTGAGAGCCTGTCCAGAGCCCCGCTGAGCTTGCAGGGGGAGCTGAAGGAAAACATGGCTGGGGCTCCCGGTGTCACGTCTTCATTAATTCTCTCCCCTCTGAATAGCATATTGGTACTTTTTATTTATTCCACCAAAACACCATGAGTCAGGACCTGACATTTTAGTGTTCTGTGTCATACTGAGAAAAATCTGTGGTTCAGCTGTAGGACAATTATATTATTTTGGAAGGGCTAGAAATAATACAGCATTTGTGAGACAACTGTAACATTTATCCAGACTCAGTGTGAGATTGTTCTTCCTTTTATTTGGAGAGCACTTCCAAAAAAGTATCAACTAGGAGCACCAAAAAAAAAAAAAAAAAAAAAAAAAAAAAGACAAGAAACAGAAAAAGTGGCAATTAGGAATCCATTCAACCCCCATAGGGTATAATCCCATTTTGTGTAGTACCGCTGGCTGTTCCATGCCTAAACTTCTATGCAGTGAGCTGTGAATATAGTCCTTATTGTCCTGTGGGCAATATGACTAAGGAAAAAATATCTCTGTAATACAATGGAGCATTTGTCTGAATGGCATAACCTAAGGTCCATAACATCAAATCTAAAGTTGTAATTATACAGCTGCAGTCACACCACTCAAGTGAAGGCTGTGTCAGCACTTGTATTATATAAGGAATCCTGTTTTCAAGGGTTGATGAGTCATATGCAAAAAACATTTAGCACTAAACAATTGTTCTGATTGTTCTGAAGCAACATCTAGGTATGGGCCTTTCCCCAGCAGGACATGGTCATATCTTCTGCAATATGCTATGGCATACTTTGTTAATGAGTGCATCTTTTTTGAGCTTGAAAATTACCTAGAAAGTTTGGGAGTTTGTGCAGTTTGATAATTGTAAAAAAAATAAAGTGGGGGAAAAAAAGGGTGGCCAAGGTCTTCACTAACAAGGATTGTAACAGGTGAAACTTGTCTTTCTCAGAAATTATAAAATTTGGGGCCTTTTTTTCCCAGTTTGCTATCCCTGATTTTGCTTTAAGTTATTGGATCTGAACACTTCCTTAGAAGACTCGGTCACAATTTTGGTTTTTGAGCTCTCCTGAAATTGAGCCTCTCAAGCTCACAGTAACTGTTATTGCCTCTTGAAGCAGCCACACATTTTCTGGCGAGGAGCAGACAGGAAAGAGGGTTATTTACATCAACACCACAGAGGTGAACCAGGAGCACTCTGCACGCCTCCCATCCAAACGTAAAAGGATTATACTCAGGATTGAGACCAAACCCTGGAAAACCACAGCAATTTTCCTACTACATGAAATTTCTAGATAGGTATACTGGGTGTGAGTGATTTCAGCTGAGAGAGGCTCCTGCCCAGAGCAGTGCCATTTACAAACAGGTGTCCCTGGAGCCAGCCCCACGTCAGGCATTTGCACCCAGGCTGCCTTGCCTGTCCCATTGTCTGCGGGGCGAGACCAAGGCCAGCCAGTCCCTTTAAGCTGATCTCCTCTGATCCGGGGCGTCTGCAGCGCCCTTCCCTGCATAGAACAGCCATTGTTCAGCTGCAGAGCAACAGTGGGGTAGAAAATAGCATGCCATGCTGGGGATCAGAGAGGGAATTGTTCCTTAATTATCTCTTACTGAAGGAAAAAACCCAAAGCATATCCCGATATGTGGCATGACTGTGTTAGAACATGAGTCTTTTAAAAAAGGTTTGGGGAGGGGAGGATCTAATTCAGAAGCTGGCAATCCTCACTTCTCCTGCAGGCCTACCTGTGATTCACTCACTGACCATGGAAAGAAATAAGTTTTCCGCTTTGGATTCTACATTATGAAATGGAAAATAATAGTACTTATCTCCCTGGTAGGAGTGCTGTGAGGATAAATGAATTAATTAATGTGTGTAAAGCACTTTGAAGATGAAGAACATTATATAAGTCCTCAGTGTACAAATGCTTCCTTCTCTGACATAACTACAGTAAGTTATAAAAATTTACTATTGGAAATAAACACACATTGCAAATAGGGGTTGGGTGTGTACACGGCTGCAGTGCCCCAGGAGTGTGGGTGAGCCTGACTTCCCAAGCAGCCAGAGAACCCATCACCAAAACCTCTCTTACCCCTGCTCAGGGGGTGCTCAGGGCTCTCTGCAGCAGCTGTGGCATGCTTTGACCATAATGTCTTTTCACCAAATCCATGAATTTTTACCTCAGGCCTCTTTGGGGTGCCAGCTGGGCTGAGATGCCAGGTTTTGGCCATCAGGCCAGCCCCAGCCCCGTGTGCCACCAGCCACGGCAGGCAATGGGTGGCTCAGCAGTGTCTGCTGGGCTGCTCCCTCCCCAGCCCAGTGCTGTGCCTGTGTCAGCAGCCCCTTGTCAGGGCTGAGGTGTTGCCACACTCTCTGCGACAGTCTGTCCCTGCTGTTCAGGGCTGGTGTGACTGGTCCCCATGGTGCTCAGAAGATCCTGGTCTGGTGGCTGAATTGGTTTTTATTGGATGTCAGTGATTTCATTTTTACTTGCCTGTTATTCAATGTCCCCACCCTGTGTTAGTCCTTGTTCCTTTATTTATTTATTTATTTATTTATTTATTTATTTTAAATTCAAGCCAGGAACTGTGTTTGACCCCAAAATTCTCATGTGAATAACAAGGTAAAGAGGATGCAGGGAAGAAACCCCAACACTTCAGCCATATAGAAATGAGACATTTATCAAGAGAGACATAAGAAAAGGCTTGTGCATTGAGATGAACAGGTTAAAGATGAAATTCAGAATTTCTTTGGGACTCTCCTCAATTCACAGCTGCCACATAAATCAATTTGAGAACCTTAGAAAAATGCCACATTAGCCCTGATTTTGTCTCATTTCAATTTTCCCTTTGCACACCTAACCCTGTTCCAGTCTGTGTGCTTGGAGTTTTTTAAAATCCTTTCAGATTATGCTTGTTAACCTGTTGCTGGCTCAGCCTGCCAGTTGGAGAGCAGAGGAGACCAGTGTGCTGCTCCTGGGGGCTGGAGAGCCCCCGCCCCATTCCCCACTGGCAGCAGCTGAGGGCTCTGCTCTCCCTGCTGGGAGTTTGAAGAGGGTGACAGCTTTTGCCCAGCAAAGTTTGCTGCCATGCCATGTTCATCCAGATGCCAAACACACTGAGACGCATCACCAGCACAACCAGACGTCCCCAAAGCCTGGCCAGCACCAACGAGCACCCAGCAGTGTGGCTGAGCTTTTCATCCCCCAACAGGAGAAGTGTTTAATAACAGGAGGGCTTGTGGGTGTATTCACTAATTGTTATATAACTGTACATTGGGGTGAAAAAGAAGAAAACAAACCAGAAAAGCTTTCCCAAAGGATAGAGGTGGGAATCCCATTAACATGACGGCTCCCTCTTTAGTTGCCAAAATGATTGACAGCAGGATAAGGTCAGAAGATGAAAACCAAGCCATGGGGGACAGAGCAGGGAGGGGAGGGGGCCAATCTGTTGAATAAAAAACTGAGTGTCAGTGCTGGGGAAGGAGAAAACTGGCACTCCCACTAGAAAAATCCTCACCCTCTGCTCCCCTACTGTTTGTTTGGGGAAAATGCTGCAGCTTAATCAGAATTATTTACAAGATAATGGTCCATTGTTTGTAGTAAGACAGATGCTGTCTGTGGGAATTTGGTGGTTTATGCTCTATGCATTACAGTGCCATTGCTGTGTGCAGATGGGATCACAGTGGTATTGTTGTTATCCACTTTTTGGAAATTTGGAGGATCCTTACTGTGAAAGGAAGATCCTTAAAGAGAAAAAAGAAAGAGTTTTCTCAGGCCCAGAGCTGGGATTTCTCTTAAGGTAGAACAGTGTTCATGTGTGTGTGGGAGAAGAAGGGGACAAAGTAGAAGTGCTTTGCCTGAGACTTGCAGCATGAGGGGTCCCTGGGCTGACTGTGCTTGGTGGTGGCAGACATCAATTCACTGGAGGGATGGGTGGATCCTGTGTGTGTTTCCAAAGTGAGGAAATACATCCTGGTGGGATATGTCCGTGCTCCCTCCTTTGCTGGCAGAGTCACTTGCTTAGAAGGTGGTGTGAGGTACACACATCTGACTGTGTGGAAGTCAGGCTGGCCTGGTCAGTGACCATCCTCTGGCTGTGAGACTGCAACCATGGTGCTCCCTGCCATCCTCCCCATGCTGCAAGCTAAACATTGAGCACTTCTGTTCCACCAGAAAACTTTACCCTGAAGATCTATGGGTGAGGCTATGGGAGAAGAAAGCTAAATTTTTGCTGGATTCATATTGGAAACAAAAGCCCCAGACTACTAAAGAGAGAAGTCTTTATTTATTTAGATGATCAAATTTTATTTTGCTTTTACATTTTCCAGCAGAAAATCTATTTCTATAAGCATCCCCTTCTGGCCCAAGTAGAAAGTTCAGTGTGGAGGCCTGGAGGCTGGCAAAGAGGACAGGCCTACAGTGTGCAGGTGGGTGACCCTCTGCCATGACCTGCTGCACACAGGAGGAATAGGGAGCCCAGGGGAGGTCCATGGAGATGGCTGCTCAGTCAGCATGTCCATCTCCCCAGCTGTCTGGGTCTGTCCCAGCAAGGTGTGGGGGCCAGCAGCACCCACAGCCCTTCCCTGGGATGAGGGACAAGGATCACACTGAGCAGAGCTCTGCTCTCAGAAGCAAACCCTGCCGTGCCTTTGCTGCCTGGCCCACGCAACCTGGGAGATGGGAAAATCCTCCTCAGGTCCCTGCACGTTGGAGCCAGGTGCAGGATGAGGGGGAGGAGAGGGCCTGGGTGGGGATGGGGGGGTGTGTGTGTGTGTACCTGAGCTTCCTCTCTCAAAAATCTACTTTTAGTGTGCAATAGCTCACATATTACCTCGTCAGAGATCCGTGTGCACCAAAGGCAACCAAGAGACGACAAATCACCAGAAGGGCTCCAGAGGGGATTTTGAGCATCCACGTCTGGTATTCCAAGATCCATTAGCTTGCAGGTAAAATGGAAAACTATGACTATCTCTTTTGTATTCAAGAAAATTAAGCTGTTTTTCCATCACTGCAAAATACCTGAGTTTCCCTGGAGAAAGCAGAGGGCCTGGGAACGGGGAATGAGACAGGGAAGGGCAAAGAATGGCTGATTCACAGTTTTTGGGGTCTGTGCATCTGGAAATGGGTTTCCAACATCAGCATCTTCCCCTTTGGATGGACTTTTCCTGAAATGGGTTGTGGAAGATGGCAGCTCCTGAGTCCTCTCTTCCTTCTGGGCTCAGTGTACAGCCAGGAATGGAGCTGGTAGCATCAGGTCATGAGTGGAAACCACTTTGCCCAAGAAAAGGGATCTCCTCTGACTTTTGTGAAATAGAGTTTTCCAAGAATACTCTTGAAGGGTTAGATTGGCATGGGAGATTGCAATTCCTGAGTGATAGCATTTTTCCTAAGTATCTCCAGTGGGATCCGTACAGGGAGCTCTAAGTTTTTTTTTTTCTCCAAGTCAGCATTTATTTGGAGAATCCTAATTTTGTATTTCCTGACATTTAAACTTTTCAGCCTAATGTTCTAATAAGGATTCTGTCTGTCCGTCTAAATAAAGCTTCATTCTAATGAGGACACCATCCATCTCCTGAGATGGAGCCCTAACGACTTCCAGCCTCAGTGTAATTTTAGCTGGACTCCCTTCCCCACCCTCTTCTCCCCACAGGCCTTTGTTTGGGGTGAAAATTATCTGTTTTGGGATGAAGTTGTGCAGAATTTCATTTTGGGTCAAGTGACTGAGCTATTGTGGGAGCCTCTGCTTTCTCTCTGAAAAGGGGGATTTTGCTCACTCCCCGTTGTATGTTTAGTGCCTGCTTATTTGCAATTTCTGTTCATAAAACTGTGGGTTTTCATGCCAACGATTTTCTGTTTGAGTTGTTGGAGTAGGGAGGTTGTGGGAGCATGCCAGTGTCAAAGGTTGTCACTTGAATGATAATTAATAACATTATCAGACTGATTATGTGTTTAGATGTCCAGAATCAGGAGTGAATTGAACTTGTTAAATTTAATTCCTACCTCCGAATGACTGGGATATTGGCGTGCTCACCAGTCTTGCGTTTGCATAAAGGACAAATCTGGGAATTTGAAAGAGCAGTGGCTAATGAGAATTGCTGAAATTCTGGGCTTTTGGAGCTCGCAGGGCTTCCCCTACAGCACCACTGCTGTGTGAGCATTTGCTAGGCAGGAGAAGGCACAGAGTGGGTACACGATGGTGTTTATACACCCTGGTTTTACTGTGCCAGTTGTTGACTGAAACATCAAGTCATTTGGGATTGGAGATTATGTCTTTTAAGGTCCAGAAGAGCCATTTCACATGCAACTGATTACCTCTGTCAGAGGAGGGAGAGCCAGGTCCCACCTCGGTGGGTGGGATCTGAACTCACGCTTTCAGAGGTCAATAACAGGGTTTTTAGACCTCTGTGCTTCTCAGTCCCTTATAACCAGACCTTTTCTGTTAAAACTGTTTAAAATTGCAAACCACTAATAAAAGGATCATATGTGTTTCCCACTGAACAGGTTCTTTAAGGCTATTACGATAATTAAAAACATATGGTGCCTATGCAAGTCAGAGGGAAACCACAGATGTACAAATTAGGTATTATATAAGGTTTTTCTTTTTTTGCCCTTTCAAAAATGACAAGTCAAAGACGTACAAAGAGATAAAGATGATATTTTTCTGGAGATGGTGGGTGGCATTTTGGATTTTTAATCATGAAATATGTAAACCACCTTCCTTATACATAATCAGAGCAAACTCTTTCTAATAAGCAGGAAGAACAAAACAGAGTAGTATATGACTGCAGTATTTATGGAAGGAATAAGGAAACACTTTGTTTCATACAAGTTATTGGACACCAAGAAACCTTTTGCATTTTTTATGATGTTTCCCTGCACAGACATGGAGGATTATATTTATTAAATATTGAATTATATTGAAATTGGATTGATGCAGCCAAAGAAGGACATTTCTTTGTATTCCATTTTTTCTCCTTTTAAAAAAGGGAAATGTACTCATATTGATTGCAGTACAAGTAGTCATTTGTTTTAATTTAAAAATATAGGATTGATTTTGAGAAGGTGATAAATACTGCTAATAAAAAAATTCAAAATGGGGATTTATAATGATTCTCTGTTAAGTCAATGGTTTAGAGAGGCTAACTTATAATAAAAGTAGAGACGTGCTGAAATATCCATAGCTAATGGATTATTTGCCATTTGCTAGTGCTGCAAACTTTTCTTGGTTTGCTGGGTCCTGCTACAAAAAGTAAAATTTATATCATCTAATGCTCCTTGCTTTGTCTTTCTTGTGCTAGAAATGGACAGCTGAGGGTCTAGCAAGCAGCTGCAGGGCCCCTCCCTATGCAGATGTGCACAGGTATATTCCAGAGAGGGCCAGATCCAGGTGTGGCTGTGTCCATGGGGCTCAGGTATTCCAGAGGGATGAGCCAGGTGTGGCTGTGTCCATGGGGCTCAGGTATTCCAGAGGGGGCAGATCCAGGTGTGGCTGTGCCCATGGGGCTCAGGTATTCCAGAGGGGGCAGAGCCAGGTGTGGCTGTGTCCATGGGGCTCGGCTTTGCCGGCCGTGCCCCGCGGGCTCTCCTCAGCCCCGCACCGCTCCCGCCTTGCGGCGCACGGGACGGGCAGGGCTCAGCAGCACCGGGAGCCCTGTGACTCGTGCCTGTAGCCCTGAGCTCTCTGTTCCCGCAGCACCAGCATCTGCCTGGCACCTTGCCGTGCTTCCGGCCACAGAGACCCTCCTCTTGCCCCCTGGGGCTGTGTCCCTGCGAGCATGGGGACCGTGCGCTGCTGCCGCGGGGCTCAGAGAGCATCCCACGGGCACAGAACGCAGCCGGGCCGGGGATGAAGGACATTCCTTCTTGTGGCTCCCAGGGCATGGCACGGAGGGCACCCTGCCCATGGTTGCGCTTGCCTCTGTCCCATGAGAGGGGGACTCTCACCGTCAGCCCCAAGAACCAGCCCCGGGTGTGCCAGGAGCTGCTGCAGCCCGTCTGGGGACACTCCTCCCGGGGCACTGACACCTCGGGCAGGCAGCCTGCATCCACAGCCGGGATCTCACCCCCAGCTGCAGCCCAGCCTGTGCAGACTCCTTGCTCTGTTCACTGATGCTTTGTGCTGTCACTTTGCCAAAAGTGGGCAATTTTTTTTCTATTCTGTTTTTCCTCCCAAATAAACTTTTAGAAGAGCAAAAACGCAAATCAGGGGAAACAACAGCAGGAGAAGCCTGATGCTAGCACTTCAGGTTTGCAGGAGTGGTGGCTGAGCAGGCATTTCTGAACAGTCTTTTCTTTTCTTGAGTGAGTGATAGCAAACTCAGTGTTATTTCACATGTAGGTATTACCATTTTAACTTTTACTGAGGTAAAATAACACCTTGTCACTCAGTGCAAATACCAATCACAAAATGAATTAATTGTAATAACTGTTGTCAACAGAACAAAAGACTTGTTGCTTTCCTAAGCAGATTTCAGTGCCACTGATAACTATATACAGAGGTTCCCTTTGGGCTTATTCAGTGAATGTAGTCAGAACATAATTTCATCTGTCTTTCTCTGTACTTTGTTGTAAAAGTCTCAGAAACTGAGTTAAAAACCTGTATTTTTTTACATATCGCTAAGCATAGATTTTTCAATCCTTATGATTTTTTTCTCACAGAATCCCTAAACATTTTTACTAGTTAATTAACACTTCTTTTGTGGCTAATTTATTAAAGAATTAACAAGTTTATAACATTCTACAGAATCTGTTGGTTCACCTTATGCTGTGATGGACTGTTATGTTCAGAGAAAATAGGGGCAGCTGTTTTGCTACACAAAATAAATTTTTGCTAATGTTACTTCTTCAGCCAGTCATCTTTATCCAAGATGAACACTGCTATCCCAATAGATGGGGAAAGTTGCCTTTGAAAAGAGGGAGAGAGAGAAAAAATTAGCCAAGAAAAGCAGAATTCTTCGTACTTGTGCAAACCACAAATTTATTCAAGCAAAGTTTTGGATGGGGGGCGGTGGGGGAAACTAATTAACTAATTTCACAAAGGAGCCTCAGTACAGCAGGAAGCAGTGCCAATATGCTATACTCATTTTACATAGATATTTAGCTTAATAATCAAAAACATTATGGCATATCCTCTATATTTTACTGCAAATGCTATGTATGTTTCTTAAAGAAACATACATTAATACTGCAGCCTGAGGTAGTCAGACATCACTGCCAATGGAACAGACTGATCAGGAACTGACCCACACAGCAGTTAGAGATCCATTTTGCATCCTTATTTAAAAGAATGTGTATTTTGTGTACAGAATTTGTAGATTGCTTGCCCCTTCCTCCCTTTCAAAACATACCAACAGGCTTCAGTGCTCCCTGCCCTCCCTGCGAGCAGAATCACAAACAAATACAAAATACATGGAAAAGCAATCATCCCTATATCTTTCCCCAGAAATAGGCTGGAGATCAGGAAAATGCCTCATGTAAAAGTCTCTTTGGGTAAGGCTGCCTGGCATGAAGGGTAGGAGGCTAGAGAAGCACCAGTGGAGCTGCTGAGCAATGTTAGCCAGGCACTGCGTCCAGCTGCCCTTGCTTGGTTAAGCATGGTGCAGCTCTCTGCTGCAGCACCTTCCTGCAGGAGAGCAAGAAGCACCCTGGAATCACAGTAAGACCTTGTTGAAATCTTTTTCTTTCCAAGCATAGTCGGGATGGATGACCAGGAGCCTCATGCAGCCCGTCTGGGCTTTGCAGTGCAATGTTAGTGCTGTGCAGCCTTGATCCGGCAGATTTCAGAGGTTTCCCCTCCAACCCTCTGCTGCCAATAACATTTGGTTTGTCTTTCTTGCTGGCAAATGCTGTGTCTTCAGCCACCAGTCGGACAAATGTTCCTGCTTCTACAGGGAACTTGCTTTTTGTGTGGGCAGCTTGGCTCTGCAGCTGCAATAGAGCATCTGTCTGCCTCACACGGGCTCGTGGTGCTGGGGAGGACCCGCTTGCTCACCGCTCTGCGGGGCTGACACATGACTCAGTGTGAGCTACAGCACGTTTGTTCTCACAGTCTTCTCTCCTTTTCACTGTTTAATGTAAACAGTTTTGAGTGAGCCCGAGTGATTTTTGTCTCGTGTACTTCCCATGGCAGATGGGACATCCGTGATGATTGTGCTGGAGCGTGAGCAGTTTTGTCTCAGTGGCCTTGGGCCAAGGCTGTGGATGATCTTGTGTGGATGCACAGGGCATGAAACTCTTCCTGCAGTTCAGGTGTTTATCAGAGAGAAGTGGCTGTGGGAGGCAGCTGTTCCTTGGGCCTGTGGCTTTAGTGCTGCTGTGGTGTTTGGGGCACCCAGCCACCGCTGCCTGGGTTCTGCTGCACCTCTGCCATCGCTTGGGGTTGCAGCTTACCTGTAGATGTCCAAAACCTGCAGGTTTTGGACAGAGGCAGCAGCATGGAAAAGGTTGACCAGCATCTTCTGTGTGTACCAGTGCTGTGTGGGAGGGGATAGCAGCCCTGCTTGAGATGCAGCAGCCATCCTTGTATGGGCTCATGGGGTGTTTTCAGAAAAAGCCAGTGTTAAAAGCCCCAGGTCACGCTGGACATGGGCAGCACAAATGGGACAGGAGGACCTGTCCACTTCCCCATGCCAAGCCTGGAAGAGTGTGCTGTGTGAGAAAACAGGGAGGGAGCATTCAGTGCTCCTTACCCCCCTGTCTGCTTCCCCTCCTCCCCTCACCCATTTATATTCCAGTAAATCTGTTTGAAAGATAGAAAATACTCCCAGCCTCTCATGTAACACCCTCTCTTGTGCTGACTGCTGCTTTTTGCTGTTGTAACTTGGCTGTTGTATTGTTTGCCCACCGTTCCTTTGAGGCATGTCAGTGACGCTGTTCCACTTTGGAAAGTTGGAAATTAGGGTGCCCTAGGCCAGGTGGCTCCAGCCCTGGCCATGAGCTTTCCACAGCAGAGCCCAACAGCCCTGGTGACCTGCAGGATGGGACCTGTTTTGTTGTCACTGGTGCTGATTTTGGATTTGCTTCTCAGCCATCACTGTGCTGTGGTTTTTCCTGCTCCTCTTTGGGTGATTAACTGCGAAAAGAAGCATTTCTCGTTTCTGTGAGCCACTCCTCTCTCTGCTTCTTGGCACTAGTTGCTAATCAAAACAGGTCTTTGATAGCCAAATGGCATTTGGCTGAGCCAAACACAGAGCGAGACACACAGGCTTCTTGTGATTAAGCGCTTTATTAATGTGAGGTTTAATGCAAGTTCACTCGCAGCGTGAGGACCCAATGGTGAATGTTCAACAATCTAATTCTGTAGCACTGTGTTTTATTTAGCATGAAAATATTCCAGGGTACACAAAAACAGTGCTCTGCTTAGGAACGATGCTTCAAAGGATTCTAAAATATTAATTTTTTGCTCTTTCCAGGGCAAAGGTGTGTTAGTCTGTCATTTTATAAAGGGACAAGCTGCTTCTTTTTTTTTTTTTTTTTTAATCAAACATGTTTCTATAGATAAACAAATGGAGAGTTCTAAGCTAGTAAACTTTTACCATATTTGTATAATTCATGTTCATGTTATACCAGATTATTCCAAGAGACATTTTGGGGAAATTTGTAAAATAAATGTGCTTCCTGGCAGAGACCTTGTGTGCCAAGTTTTAGCCTGGGCTGCATTTTCACAGCTGAGTTATAAACCCCTGAAAAACAGGATTTATAATGGAAATGCTGACACAACCTTAACCATAGCACTGCTATCTGGTGCTGCTATAATATACTGTACGAAGAAATCAGTTCATTAGTTAGTTATAAACAAAGGACAGAGATAGTAAATTACAGTAGGTATTTCAGCAGTTTTCTATATATTTATGACACAAAAATATGCAGCTGCATTTTATTTCTTGAGACAGTATTTAAGGATTTCAGATTTAATACACGTTAGTTTGGTTATGCACATTGTGCATTTTGGTCTTGCTGTTCCTTCTTGTAGTTTTATTCATGGTATTTTCTTCTTTCTCTGTTGCTCATTAGAAAAATGTTAAAAATCCATTTTCATCTGATTAATAATAAAGCTGATCACATGTAACCTAATTTTCATTCACTGCTGCCCCTGTCTGTGGAGTCATATACAAAGTGACCTTTGAATCACCACTGGGCCCATAAAGCACAATAAGCACCATTGTCCTGTCAAAAATTGAAGATGTTTTACATCATTACAAAATTTAATGTTCCATCTTTTCAAATGCACTACTTTTCAAAGGCCACATTCCAATTGAAGCTCATTAAAATCAGACTCAAGTTTCCTGTGGTGGGGATGAGAAAGAGTTTCTCATGCATTCGGAGTAATATGAATCACTCTTTTAAAACAGATATGGTTACATATTAGTTTTGAAAGGTACAGTAACTGCTGAGCCTCCACTGTCTGCAACAGTGAGGCTTTTGTACTTATAAATCTAATAACTGCCTCCTGATCCCTTGTACTTCATCCACACTGTATCCTATTTACTTATGAATAAATCAACTTTCTAAATAAAATTGTTGTTCAAAAGTTCAGGGGTTGAATTATAGGAGTCTCTGGCTCAAAGCTTCTATTAAGGTTTTAGCAGACATCTGTAAAACTCTTGTTAAAAAAATGAGTTTTTCTCCAAACTCCTTGAATACATTAGATTGAGAGAACCAAATTCTTCTCTAGAGCAATCCTTTAAAGTCTGCTGAATTACACAGAGGCTGAATTTGCTTCCTAATCTTATGGAATAATTTCTCATAGTGTATTATATATAAATCAGCTAGAACTTTGATAAACTGGTGGCTGAAATGGGCTGTATGTTGATAAATATATTATCATGCTCATACTCTGCTTGTAGAGTTCTGCTCAGAGTAGTGGAAATACTCAGGTATTCAATGGAGCAACATTAAAAGGCTGGTTGCCCCTCAGTCCCACTTTCCTTGTGAGAAGGGCTGGCAAGCTCCATGAAACTCCATTTCCATGAACAAAAGCAAACCAGAAAGTTATTTCAAGTCTTTGAAGAGTTAATCTGCACTGCTATATATATACATGGCTGAATCTCATGTGTAGGGACGTGCATGCTGCTACCCTATATGTAAAGCAGATGTATATAAATATTATTGCACATTTGGTTTACTACAGCTATTACATGATCTCGCATTACACAGAAGGAGTTCCATATATTGGTCACATGCAGTATAAACAGTGTTGCAAAACACAGTGCATTAAACATTTTATGAAGAAGATAGACACAAATGCATGGTGAATCCTATTTTCAACTGTTGACAGACCTTGAACATGTTTCCTCTAAGTTTATGATCATGAAACTACAGCTATAATTTGCCAGGCACTGTTGCAAGGGAGACAGAATGAGCAGGAATGTCAGTCTTTTATCAATATTGCATTAAGATGCTATTGCATTTTCAATATTCCTCAGTATTTCGGCATAGCTCATTAACATGGTGTTTTAGCATAACACGTGATCAAATCAGGTGCAGGCCATTCTCACATTTTAGTTATAATGTTTTTAATGTTTATGGTGATATAAAAAAATATAAGAGAGTACAAACCCAGTGTGAACTCTGTGGATACCAAGAGCTACAGGACAGGCAACTCTTACTTAGGTCAAGAATATGGAATACCACACTCTGATATCTCATTTAGCACTGAGATTTTGCTACACAGTTCAGTCATATTTTTACTATGGTATTGTACAACACCAGACATTCTCAGATCTCATATTCTGGGCTGTGTTCTGTGTGCTGAGACAATACTGGATGAAATTCTTTGACTTTTCACAGTAATAGTAATCTTAACCTCATTTAACACGCATCTAGATGTGGGTTGGGTTGATTCATGAGAAATATAAATTATTGGATAAAGATGTTGCTTCTATGCAGTCTGTTGGTGTTTTGGTCAGTTACATCATGGTTTCTGCATCATGTTTTAGTCTCAGTGTTTATGTAGGTTCCTTCATTTGTTGCTACTAATAATAACTAGTATTCCTTATTTTATTAACTGGGGATATCAGTATTATTGAAAGTACCAGGTATTGTAGTCAAATCTGTCCCTGTATTTAGATAAAATTAGCTGGTTTCTCATCTGCTTCATGTGGTTTGCTGTGAGAATAGACAATTGATACAAGCATCATAAAGTCACCCTGGGACATGATGTTTGGTGCTGGCCAGGTTTCACACCTCCTGTCATCCCTCAGCCCACTGTGGGGCTGTGTCTGCTGGAGGATGCCCTTTCTCCCCTTTCACCCAGGGCCTTCTGAAGAAGCACATGAAACCTTTCCTCCCCCTCTCTGTAATGGCCAGACTTTCCCATCCTGCCGTTTACAGCTCATATGGAAGTGAGTAAACTTTGTGGCCTGCTAAGGGCTGCTTTACGAAGTGCTAAAAGGCTTTAAAACAGCAGCAGCACAGCGGCTGCTGCTGCAGGAGGCAGTGGCCAGGTGGGGTCCCACAGGGCTTCACCCCTGCACTTCCCACCGACACCCTAAATTGGGAATGGTTCCTAATTATGAATAACTTATGCCCTTTTGGGGAGACGGCAGCCCTGGCAGCCACAGTGCCTCCAAAGGGTGCCAAACAAAGCTCCTTCTTCCAACTGGAGTAGGCTTTTTGGGGGGGCAGGCTCTCCCCTGGATTGTGGGCAGTGAGGTTATCTTAACTCCCACAAGTGTCTGCATCCACACTGCTGTGGTACCTGCCTTCCCCAAACACCCTTTCCCTCTGTGCAGAGAATCACACACTTCTTCAATCAGAATTTCTGGGTTTTGACCCACAGCAACACTCAACCTCTGGAATTGACCTCAAAAATTGAAGAGCAGTAGATTGTATAAAATAAAGCTTGAAATACTTTTCTCACTCTTCATGACAAATGCTAAACATCACCTTTCTAACTTCCAGGATCAGTGGTGCAACCTTGGAGAACAAGAATAGAGATTGCAGCTTTTGATGCAGTTCATTTCTCAGGTCACAGTCTCAACTGTGGTAATTACTAACAAGCATCTGTACATGTAAAACAAAGGGGGACAATTCCAATTCCTGTGTATTCCTAGGAATAATTTGAATTAAAAGAAAAAAAATAAAGGGGCCACCAGATTGCTTTGTTCCTTTAACCCATCTTGCACTTAGTGAATCCACAGCTGGTACTGACAGTACTTGAAAGGATTAGGGTATGCTCTGAGCATGCTATGGCATAACAGCCACCCAGCAGGGTGAGCTGCTATTGTGCATCAGCCAGAAGTGGAAAAATACTGACAGCAAAACTTTGAAGCCTTCTCTTAAAGGGAGCTTTCCTTAACCATTTCTCTTACCCTCTCAAGAGCCAGAGTGATGGGGAGACCTTTATTTCCACCCACCTTTTTTTTTCTTCATATGCCTGATTGTCCCACAGGCATCTATCTTCTGCTGCAGGAAACCAAGAGGTCTGTCTGTCAGACATAGGTGGCTGCTGCTGAACGGAGGAGAACTTCCTCCACTCATAATAGCAGCATGTGGAATGAACAGAAAATTTTTCCTTTGAGGAAAAACTTCAGTCAATCCACACTTGTCTATTTAGGACAAGGCATTTAATTGGAATTTCCTTCAAACTTTATGTTTAAGTACTTTATTTGCCCCATTTAATTTTCTTAAGCAGAGTCTATAGACAGATGCATCTCCTAGGACCAGGTCTTTTTTTTTTTCTCATTTAGAGTGTTGGGCTGCCTATATCAGGCAGCATTAAAAATTCAAGATTTGCCCTTATCAGTGATTACTTTGAATAGGAAGCAGGTTGTTTTTGTATAGCAGGATACAGTGGTTACAGGACTGAGAGTGTGGGATGGTTGCTGCATGTACACCTTTAATAACAGTACTTCTGCATCTACACATTGTCTGCCTTTTCCATCTTGTGCCCTTCCATAACAGTGGATGCAAATGCAAACAGGAAATTTCTCTTGGCTTTAATGGGCTTTTCCCTGGAAAACATAACTCCTTGTATTGTGTAAATTTAGATGGCAGTAGGAGCATTGACAGGATCAGTAAATGTGTTATGTCAGAGTACACATGAAAAAGTTCTGAAAATCTCTAATAGACAGAAAGTTTTCAGATGTTATGAGTGGAGTTACCATGTTATCTTGATAAGCATCAATGCAATTGAATAAAAGCTTATTCAATAAGTGATTTTTGTGTCAGAAAAACAAACTGTTGGTACCTAAGCAATACATGAGTTTTGGGAGAGGGACGGTTTGCACTTTCCTAGTTTTTTCAAGTAGGTTTTTTGTTTTGTTTTGTTTTGTTTTGTTTTGTTGGGGTTTTTTTGTTTGTTTTGTTTTTGTTTTGTTTTGTTTAAACATGAGTTGAAAACAGAAGGAATATCCCTGCTTCAATGAAGAAGACAGATCCCTGTATGCATTTCAAGTTTAGGATTGTATGTAGTGGTATGGATGGCAGAAGACCCCAGTAAGCAAGGGTGCTTACTATAAACATAGATGTGCTAACTTGAAAACTAATACAAAAATTAGATTTATAACTATGTAAGACATAAATCTGAATATTGGTAGCTATGATCCTTAGGGATTGCAGGTGTATTTTAGAATGACAGGTACTGTGTTGTTTGTATATCCTGCATCTGACCATGTTTCTGCCAGAGAACAGGAAAGTCTCCTGCTAAATTCTTCAAAGGCATCCCCATCTCTTCAGAAACCCAGAAAAAGCTTGTTTGCTGCTCCTGCCCATCCTGCACACCCAGCTTATTCATTAGCAGACTAGATCCTCATTATGATGATCTCATTCATTAGCAGACTAGATCATCTGGTGCTTCCAAACTTCTTGTTTCAAAGCGCTGTCTTCAAAGTCAGCTGCTGAGGGTGCCAGGCGGTGTCAGGGCTGCTCGGGCCTTGGGAGCTGTGCTGTGAAACCGTGTGTGCTAACGAGGGAGCTGGGTGTGCAGGAGGGACCTGCAGGGACAGGGATGGGAAAATCCCCATGGCACTGCCAGGACAGCACCCAGTTGTGTCAGGGCAATGTCAGTGACTAGGCTGACATGCTTCAAGATGAGCTCAAGCACATTGTGCCTGCTAAACTGAGCTTTAAAGCTGGGGCAGCAGGAAGGGTTGCATGGGGGCAGGTGGGAATTATTCTGTAATTTTCATAGCAGACATTTTTTTCAATTGAAATTTTTTTTGTACATTCAATTATGAAGCTCTAAAATTGCGTAGTAATTAACTGAGGAGTGCTGTCCAGGTAGAATCAAATGGCAAAATGTGACTTTTCAGAGGAAAAAAAAAAAAACCAAAACGGTTCCATGCTTTTTCTCCAAGCAAAAGAACATCCAGCTTAAATAGAGTATTCAATTTTTAATGAATTGGGATCTTAGTGTTCTATGATCTATGGATGAGGAGCTAAAATATGATAAATGTGCCCGCACAACTGATGGAATCATGCACGGCATCGTTCCTTTGAAAGATACCAGTTTGTTTTTTGGTTTGCTTTTTCTTTCTTTAATTTTTCTGCTTAGATACATTCTTGATCATGAACATAAACCAGTAAGTGATTTACAGCAGTTTTAATTATTTCCTCAAACATTTTTACTTCTTTAAATGAACTGTACTTTAACTTAAATTGTTATGCCTCTCTCCTACTTGTAGAAGAGAGGAAGGTTTTAAAATGATCTAATATGGGGCAGTATCTAACATTCAGTATTTTCTAGCCCAAGAAACATTATATAATAATCTATAATCAAAACCCCTAAAAACCTGTTAAATGTTAAATTCTGTTTCATTCTAACATTACAACTAAACTCATTTATAAGTAAATGAAAGTCAAGAGGATTAAATTCAATTAAAATTACTTTGAAGTATGGGGGAAAAAATGTTTCACCATGATATAAATCAACATATTGTTATTGCCTTCTTTTCCTTATCCGCTAAGGGTCTCTAAAGCAAAATGTAGTCTAAATTATACATGGAGAACAAATAGAGAGAAAAGAACGCCACGCACCCACAAGCACAACCCAACTCAAATGAAAGGTTTGGGTGTACTTGTGGATGAATGGTGTGCTTTTCTGTATGCTTTGCAAGTCAGAATTGTGGAAGGTTTCTCCCACTTGCAGCCTCCATACCTTCATTGAGTGCAGTATAAATAGAAAGCCAATTAAAGTACATCTTTGTTATAAAAAAGAGGGAGACAAACAAAAAAACCAACAGCATTTTAGCGTGCATGCATTTTGTACTGAAAGTAGGATCTCAGCAGAGAAATTAACTTTAATAATCTATGGATTACAAGACATATCAAACCTTCAAAGCATTGCAGCGTTAGATCTATTCTCAAAAGGGTTTAAATTACTTTAATAGTTAATAATAAGTGATATGACTCATTTTTCCAAGTAAATCAAGATCAGTTGTCATTTGTACATCTGGTCTCCAAACCTCTTAATTATGGCAAAAAAATTCTCAGTACCTACTGAGCACCTCTGAGGTGTGTAATGCTACAGTACACTCTTATTTTTACTATTGTTATTTGATGATTTAGGACATAAACCTAATACAAAGTGGAGAGCAACGTTTTAAATATCCCTCTAACCCAGCGAACATAAAGCCCCACTAGAGAAACATGCAGCCACACTACAGAGAAATTCAGGGTGCATCCCTTACTGTCAATTGAGCTATTGATCTTAAACATGCAAGGAGCACTTGGAAACCCGTGTGTGTCTGTGTGCAGATATGCAAATCATGAACATCCCACTGAATACATTTTTATTGAAAGAGGGCCCAAATCTTCAACCTGCCTGAAAAGTCATCGTTGGCCATTAAAAATCAGCAACTGAAAATTTCCCTAACTCCTTGCCTAGAGAAGTTTGCTCCCATGAGCAAGATCAGGACCATAGAAAAACAATGCTATTGTTGTTTAAGAAAAGAACCTCACTGTCTGCTTTAAATCATATATTGTTCCCACAGGTTTCAATTACTTCACATAACGAGACGGTGCCAGCGTGTAACAATGGCGTGGCTTTCTGTCTCCATGGCTCTGGTACAATACTTTTAAATGAATTATCAAACTGATCAAAACAAACATTGTTCCTCTCATTACTGCGCTGCAACCTCACCATTAGCAGAGTTAGCATCCACACATGTAGCCAAGTGCCTGGGGACACAGATGCTCGCTGGGCAAGTTGCTCTCCCAGCAGGAGAGGCTGCAGGGCTGGGGACAGAGCTCCTCTTGCTGCCAGGGGTGGGCAAGGTGCTGCTCCACCAGGCACCTGGACCTGTCCTTAGTGCATGGCAATAAGTGTGAGCATCTTACCCTGAAAGATCCTGCACAGTAGCTCAAAGAGGTCTCAGCGTAGGGGTTCTTTTTGAGGGGAGATTTTAAATGAGCACAAAAGTTACCCTCATATTTTTCCGTGCTTATCAGCCAATAAAAAGCACCATTAAAACACAAAACTCAACAGCAACCTCAAACTGTTAAACTATTTTGCATTATCTCTTGAAAGGCCACACAAAGTACAGATAATTTAGTCTCGAATCCTAACATTTGTGTGGGAAACATGGAGTGGCTCTTGGCTGGCTGTTATTTGCAGTTCACAAGATTGAATTAGGGAGACCAGAGGCAGAATCACAGAATCACAGAACAGTCAGCGTTGGAAGGAACCTCTGGAGATCATCCAGTCCCAATCCCCCTGCCAAGGCAGGGTCACCTGGAGCAAGTGCATGCAGGAACCAGGTGGGCTTTCAATGTCTCCAGAGAGAAAGGCTCCACAACTTGCTGGGCAGCCTGTTCCGGTGCTCAGTCACCCTAAAGACAGGGGGCAGGGAACAGACTTTTTTCTCTTCTTGTTCTTTGTCAGGTACAATGTCTTGATAAGATTTTGGGTTGTTTTAAAATAGTGATCTACATTTTTTTTCTTTAAGTCCAGCAGACTTTTTGTCCCTTGCTGTGACACTTTAGCTGCGTGTCCATAGCACAGCACCCACCAGCTCCAGGGAAGTCCTTTTGTAGGCACAGCTGGCCCTGGCCAGGCTGCAGGGCTGTGCAGGCAGGGTGTGTGGGAGCTCCTGCTGCAGCAGGGCTGCTCCCTGCAGCCAGGCAATCCCAGCTGAGAAACAGAAACACCCTCCCCACCTTGCCCAAATACATCCATGAATAAATACCGGTTGTAATAAATTGCAATTTTCGTAGTCATTATGGAGAATCTCTTTTTGATCCCCTCAGACCTAAGCTGGAGTTTTCCCACTGGGTAGGATGGGATCCATGCTGAAAGATGACTCTTATGTTTATAGATGCTTTGCTGGCAGATCTGTGAACTTTCTGCCATAAAGTGAACTTGTGTGGTTGTGCTGTTGCATTGATTTTGCAAGTATTAATTTAGGCTCACTGCACCTCGGAAACTAGTTGAATATTTATAATTTTAAGTATTTATTTTCAAAGTTAAATTAAAGCACTATTGTCTTGCAACTAACCCTACTTTTTTCCACCACTCCAAAAACAAAACTTCCAGTCTGATAACCTTTATTTATAGATGGCAATAAACATATTTAGCAATTTTATTATTCATGACCCTTGTACTAAATATCATAATCAGAATACAGATGTGTGACATAATTTCTATATGGAAGTCACTGGAGTAATTCTTGTAAAATAAAAATAGCATTGTGTTCAGAGAAATAATATGTCCATATTTAATGTGTGTCTTAGTACAAACTAAGAGACCACACAGTGTTTTTTTGAAGAGTCCTACATTAATAACAAGCTTCATGAATAGAAACAAAGCTCTAAAAATGTAATTTTTAATGTTAACTTTATTTTCTGTCACATGCTTACATTCTTCCATATATAGTCCTTGGGTTTTAATGCAAATAGGAAAGGGGCCGCTGTGTGCTTTGTGTGAACACATAATCAGCAAATGTGCAAGTTCTTGAACCAGTTGCTCCCAAGAAGTTAAACCCAGTCCTTTGTTAATGCCACTTTTACCAATGTCTGTACTAAAGATGCAGATGATCAGATAAACATCATATTCAGACTTTGCTCACTAATTGACTGAACAAGAATCGGTCACACTTTATGTACCATTCTGTAATGGATTTTCATGTTTGTGAACCCTAACTGGCTGTGGAAATGGAAAGCAAATGTCGCATAATCACAGATAACTTTGTGGTTTAGGTTTTTTAAGCCAAGAGACAAAACCCAACTTTTTCTTCCCAGTTTGTGACAGGTTCCTCCTTACAGACAGGCGATGAATGATCATTTCTTTGGTCATATCTGCTGTTGTGCTGCTGTTTAGAGAATTTTAAAACGATTTCTAAATATAACATTTTTCAGTTAGATGTTACATGAATAATTGATACAGTAAAGTGATGCTGAAAGACACAGGTATAATAATTGAAAGTTTTTTGTCAGAGGTTTTTGAGAACACATGCCACTTATTGAGTATCTGACTATCACCATATTAAGCTGGGTTTCTTTTTACTTGTGTATCTTCAGCAGAAGCTCTCATTAAGCATATTGTAAAAAGATCCTTTTATGAAAATGCTATCAAGTATTTATAACTACAGCACTGAAGATCAGAGGAGGATATTGTTCAAAATCTGTGCAACATAAAACTGGTCAGAAATATCAGCATCAATCAGTGTCAAAATTAAAACTGACTTGAATTTGTTTGCTTTTAAAATCCTTTTTATTTTTTTTGAGTGGGTTATAACGAGCGCATACTCATTTTGACAATCTTATTTGCTGGCCCCACATTGCAATAAATCAGAAATGTGCTGGTAATAAAAGGAAAATATTGAGGCTAAAAAAGCAACAGAAAAAAGGCATTCCTAAAAAAAAGAAAGAAATCAACACATCACCACTAATTTATGCAAAATAAGAACCCTTTTTTCACCTGAAAAGTCCAAATATGAATATGGAAATAGGGGAACTGTCCATGAACCTAAAGGTTTGAGTTATCTTGGCTTAAAAAAAAAAAAAATCCAGTCTGGATTAAAGGTTATTAGATACTCCCAAGGCTGAGTAACAGGAGTGTGACCACGTATTAGCCACTGGACGCTTCTTCCTGTCCTGTATATGAAGAGATTATCTCAGATTTCTAGAAGCCAAAAGAAGGGATAATGTATATACTTCTGATATTGGCACTCTTCCAAGAGAAAGTTGTAACAAGCCTGACAAATAAGGGAAAAAGAAAAGCCAGAACAAAGGGTGAATGGCATATGGTGGTTATCCTACAATATGGTCCTTATCCCTTTTAATACATCTCTGGAAGTCATAAGTGAAGCATGGCAATGTTTTCAGAAGAGCTGACATGGCTGCATTGTACTCTTGATGAAATGATACTTTTAAAATTATTTTAAAAATAACTTAAATTATTTTTTATTTATGGGCCCTGGTGGACTCAGATGTTTGGGCTAAATCCCTGCACAAGGACTTCACTTTCACTTGAGTTATGTGGCTGGTTTGTTCTAGATCTTGTGGGATCAGCTTAGGAGTTTCTCTGGTCACAAAAATTGTTTGTGTGTGGGGAAATTCACTTTGGGAATAGTAGTGTTGCTACTCAGGTGATCATGCTGATATTGTTGTGCTTTTCCTGCAAAGGGCAGGAGCAAGCCTCCCCAGGGCTTTAGCCTGGAACTGTGATTGCTGCCCAGCCTGCTCCTCACCCAGGTCAGGCAGAGCATCTTCCACCTTGTCTTTTGCTCTGTTTAGCATGAGTGTTACCCATCCAGTGTTAGTGGTCATCACTGACAGAGGGACAGCACTGCCCATCACAGGCACTGTTTAAAATCATGTGACCAGAGCAGAGAAGCAGCAGGATAGCTGGGATGACTGCGGAGTCACATTTCCCTGCTGTTCTTTCCTCCATGGCATTTGTCTGTTGTGGTGGGATGTACCATCCCACGGCCAGGGGCTGGACCAGCAGCCATACAGGTTCTCTGCCTGTTAAAGCAGTCTCAGTATTCCTCATCTCCCTCCCTCTGGGATTTTCTGGATGAGAACACAAAAGTCCTAAATGTAGATTTGTTGTGTGGGAGCCCTCACATGAGTAGATACTTGGAAAGAACACCCCTATCTCACCGTTGCTAGCTGCTCAGATATTAAAAATAAAGGAATCCTTTCAAAGAAAGAATATTCTCATCACAGAATGCCAGATCATATTTTGTATCTAATCCTCCTGACTTCTGTACAAAAAGTGAACAGGGAGTAAAACAAAGTAAGTGCTTTGACAGTGTCTTAGTTAAAACAAGATCTCAGGAAATGAGTGCGATAATGAGCAATGGCCTAAAAATTCCAACATATTGCACCAGGTCCTGAGAAATAAGGCAAAAGCAAACCTCTTTGTTCAGATAATCACCAGTTACATACTCTGCTGGCTGCTTATTAATTGTCTGCATGACACGGAATTGTTTGACCAAAAGATGAGGCCACTTTTCCTAAGCCATTACTCCTCACCCCACCTCTGCACCATACTGAGGAAGTTATTGAAGCTGTTACACTGCTCTGATACTGGCCAGGTCTTTGTACACTGAAATGCCTCCAAATGGCTCCCTTCCTCCTGACACATTTGTAAACAGGTTTTCTTCTTTTTTAGACCTTGGTAGCATTGCTGTATAGTGATTGAAAAGTTCCAAAAGACAGCCCAAATCTTTGTTTTACTGCTTTTTGTAATAGAAATTATGTGGCTTTTGAAGTTCTTCCACTGAGACTCAGTTTGAGAAACCACAAAGCTAGGGATTTTAGAATTTATTTACAGTATGTTGACTTTATTTTTCCTAAATCTAGCTAAATAACTAAAAATATCATAATTAATGCAGGAGCCTATGACTGTCTTTTTCTTCTTTTCCAAAGGAGCTCCAGATTCACAGGATTCACTCTGAAATGCAGATAAACTCAAAGAAGTTTTAAAATTCCCACAAGGTTCACAAAATGTTGGCTACATTTTGTAAATCATGACAAAATGCAGCACCCTTGAATTACAGTTATTCATTGAAAAAAAAAAGTAATAAAAAAAGGAAAGACAAAAGATGATAAAAATAATTCTGGGTCTGATTTCAAGTATGTACATTCCTTCATGATTTTGTCCATTTGAATATAAAACTCTTTCTCTACACTAACTTCTTAGGATCTATCATTGGGACTGCACCCCAAATGAGTCAGATGTTCTGCTTCAGATTAAGTTAACTAATTATATTACCTTTTATCTTTGCCTTCAGGTAACTCCTCATATTTCTAGCCCATGCAAAGGGTGTTAAAACCTTTTATAGTAGTATAATTTATTTGGAACCAGCTACTAAAGGGCATAGCAGCACCTGAAAGAGAACTAATGCCAAAATGTTATTAAAAATTAAAGTCTCACAGGGAACTGTTTTTCCTCTTTATGAACATGGTTGAGAATCCAGGTGGGAAGAATGGACCTAGACTACATCACTTCCAACATTTATGGCTGAAAAAGTACAAACACAGCTATTGTTCATAGGGTTTTCTTTCCCATTGGTTAATCTAGTTTTTGTTTTCTGTAAGCATGTGGTGGGTCATGGCTGCATGGCCACTGTGGTTTCTTACAGGTGATTTGCCCTTCTTGGGAGCAAGTGCCTCATTAGTCACTAAGAAGGGCCTGGATGTGTTGCCTGTCTTTCTCAGAGCACCCAGTTCCAGCTGCTGTTTAAAAACCAGCAGTGGGCCCACAGGTCAGCACTGCTTCAGCTCCTCAGCAGTGAGGCACGGGCTCCTCTGCTCCCCTGTCCATGAGGAGCACTGCTCAGTCCCTGAGATCAGGGCACTGCCTCTGCCAAGGGGCTCTGGGCACTCAGCACCCAGCCCCAGCCCTTGAACCATTGGCACTGCTCTCTAAGGAAGGGTTGTGGTTTTTCACTCCTGCTTCATTTACATAAAGGGCAGGATTTTGAATTGGAAATATTCTGACTTTTGAACTGGCCAGAGATCTGACAGTTGTGATCCCCACTTAGATGATCCTATATACACAATAAGCTATTTTTTCCAGTTATTTTCTGTATTCATATTCAGTTATTTTCTGTGGCTGCCACAGGCCCATGACCTGCACCTTCCCTATTGTATGCAGAAGGATGTGCAGGATTTTCTCATAGTATCTCTTATACTTTATATCTTTAAACACAGAACCTGGAAGCCACTCAGTCATTATCTTTAGAGTGTTTTTCAGCTCCTTCTGAAAAAAACCCAACAATATGAGGTAGTTTTAAAATTAATGGTAAGGTGTGATCTATAGAAATGTGAACCCAGGCCATCAGATAGTAGCAAAGATATTCTTAACCTCTGACAGTGCAGCTCTGACCGTTCCCCAAAACTTTTGGCAAATATATCTTCAAAGAGAAACAAACATGTGGTGCTCAGGCCAGGAAGGGATGAAGCACCTTACCTTGCAGAATCAGGTCAGATGGTACCTCTCTGTGCCTTTCATTATAAAGAGATTTTTCTCCTTTAACTTCTATCCCGTGCTTAAAATACCACTGGGATTAAAAAATTAGAAGTTGCTGTCCCATAATAGACCGAGTTGACCTCTATATTTCAGTGGTGCTGCTGGGACTGGTGTGCAAATGACATTGGTAGATCTCAGTGGAACTTGGGAGCCTGCATTTTTCATCACTGTGCTGCTCTACCTGCCCCTCAGCTATTTACCCAAAAGCATGCCGTGTTTTTAGGCAAGTGCCATACTGCTGCCATCTTCCTTGCCACAAAGCTTTCCCTTCTTCATGTGTGATCAGCTCTAAGGCAAATGCTAATGGAAAGCTGGAGTCTGTTTCTGGCTCCTGGTGAAGATCAGGGCTTTCCCAAGCTGATGTTCAATGGAGAACACTCTTGGAATGATGGCCTTGCAAGTCCATCAGAACTTCCCACTTCACAAGGGCCCACCTCCTTGGTTGTGTTAGGTCCCTACCTAGCTGAAAACGGAAGAGTTTTGATGCTCTGCCTTCCCCACACCCAGAGAGATGCTCAGAGATACCATCAGTCCTTGACACTTCCCCTGCTCCTCCCCACACTGTGAACTCATCCTAAGAGGGTTTCCAAACAGTTAATTCCCTGTCTCTCTCCAGGCCTTGCAGCATTTCACAATGCTATTGTCATCCTAGAAGGCAAGAACACATAAGTAGGAGTTTCCTTTTTTTTTTGTAGCATCTTTATTTAATTCTCTCCATGGTGCATTTTAACCCCCTCCTTCCCTCCCAGCCATCACTGCAGGGCAGTGGCAGAGCCCTGGCACCAGTGCCCCCTCCTGTCCCTGCTACTTCACTTATCCCAGAAATTCCACCTTTGTTTCAATGTATTAGCAAAGCCCTTCCTTTCTGATGTCTCCAAGTTTTCCCTTACGAGCACAGAAAGGGGCAGAGGGCTGAGGTGGTCTGGACTGCAGTCTGCAGCTCTGGAGTCAGCGTGGCTGGCATGCTTTCCCCAGCTCAGAGGGGCTCTCTGAGGATAACTGTGTTTTGGATGTAAGGATGCTTGTGTGTAGCATGAACCATGCAAGGACTACAGGTAGCTCCAAAGGCAGTATGTTAAGATATTTTCCTGGTGATCCCTCTTATCAAATAAAATAAAATAAAATAAAATAAAATAAAATCAAAAAGCCAAACCTTTTCCTTGCTCCAAAATGCTGTTTCACTAACTCCAAGCGTCAAAAGGATTTTATTCTTAGCCTTCTGTTTCGATCAGTTAATTCCCACCAGGGCTGAGATAAAAATTGTCTGTGGGACACACTGTTCTTTCTTCTTATACACCTAATGTTGCTGTGCTATTTTGGGCTACCATTTAAATAAAAGCCAATTTGACTAAAGAGCAAATATATTCTGTCAAATGACGGCAAAAGGGCAGAGCTTGGGAAAAAGAAACAAGAAAATGCAAGGCATTCATTTTTCCTTTGTACTTTTTAATAAAAGAAATTCTCTTGCAGCTTAAAGTGACACATTAAAAGATGTATGTATCGTGGCTTTTAAAAACACAATTAGATAACACCTTGTCAAATACTTATATTCTTTGTTGACAGCCTTGAGTACAATCACAATAACAGCTCAGCTATTTCAGCATGTTTCTTATTCAGTTGCCATTGGCAGAGTCAGCCATTTTATAAAAATGTTACTGTTTATCACTTTAATCATCAATCTACATCTAGTCAAAACAATAAGTCAGAAGGAGTAGTAAATTATACTTGTGCAGCCCTGATGAGTTTGAACTGTTTTGCTGAAATTAACTGCAATAATTATCTATTTTTCTAAAGCTGTTAAGAAGTTCTGTGTAAAGAAATAAAAATTGGATCAATGAGGACTTGGCTTTTGCATGTTTTATAAAAAAGAAACCTTTTTAGTAGGCTGGGAAGAATTTAACACTGAGTCTTGGTTTTCTAAAGGTGAAAGAATAAACATTGGTTTTGTTCTTTTTTTTTTCTGCCTGCCATAAAGATCCGCAGACAGAGCTGTCAGGTGGCCCAGCCCCTGTCCCCCTCCCTGCTCGGGCAGGTCCAGCCGGCAGGACTGGAGGCGAGGGTGTGCCTGCCCTCGGTGAGAGGGGGAGAGCAGCGCACACCTGGTAGTCAGGTGCTTGATCTGTCCCAGGGATGTGCTCCCCCTGGTTCTAATGTCGGTGCTAGTTACCAGCACTGACAGGTGCTCAGTCTGCTGCAGATGGAGATGTCTTTTGTGTACTGATGTATATACATAAAAATAAATTAATGTGTATTTTCATCACCAAAGGTAACAGCAGCTCTCCGGGCTCCCATTTTACAGGTGTGTAAGGGACCCCACCCATCCCACGGCGCTGGCTGCAGGGCAGGGCAGGGATCTCTGCTCTGCCCCACTGGGGGTGATGCTGTGGCTGCCCTGCAGCCCCGTGAGCCTTCCCTGGAGGTGTCTGATGGGTGCAGTGCCCTCCCCTCCCTCCCTCCCTTGTGTGCCTGCCATCACCTTTGCTCATTTCAACACTCAGTTCAACCCCCGTGCCCACCGTGAGCCATCCAGCCCATCGGGTGGCTGCCGAGAAACTTTCACGGCTGGATATCCAGCAGCAGTTTCTGCCTGCACCATGAGCATGCTTCTTATTTTTTCAGGACACCTCTGATGGCCAGGGCTGCCTCCAGCTACTCCCTGTGGCTCCCTGTCAGGGTGCAGGGCAGGGTGTCAGGTCTCACTCCCACAGCGCAAGCCCTCCTGCCCCAGGCAGTGCAGCCATGTCACTTACAAATCACTAAAGCCTTTGCACTTTTTTACCCTTGTGGTTCTAGTATTTTATTTCTCACCTTTTACCAGTTTGAAGTATTTTATTTGTCTCTTATTTTTTAACCCGGATCCCAACTTCTTAGCAATAACGTTGTGAATCCTGTGAATGCATTTTATGTCGTGTGTGTGTGTGTTATCAGTCATTTTCTTTTTTTATTTATATACCATAGACTATCAATATTACATTTGCTGCTCTAACCAAGAGGCTTTAATAATACAGGTCTAACTTTTTTACTCTTTTACAAGACAAGGCAGCAAATTTAGATTCCTTTAATCACATGAAAAATGATGGATATAACTAGGGGATTGAATTTTGGAAACAATGCTAGGACAAAAGAGTTCCTGATGGGATTCTATAAATATTAACAAAGAATATTTGTCTTATCTTTTGCTAGCAACCATTAAGTATTTAACCCTATTCATGGAACATTTTCTATGTTAAGAAAGCTTTAGCTTTTGTCTCCCCAACAGGCTGTCTGTCTGCTCCTCCAGTATGGTAGTTCTACTGCTTTGCCATGAAACTTTGATGGTAAATTTAATTTATTTATTGTAATATGAATATATAGTGGTTTACTAAGGAGTCATTTAGAACAATATTTATATGGATCTTTATTAATTTCTTCCAATTACTTACTAAGGCCCTTGTAATATCTAAGAATCCAAAGCATATGAAAGCCACAGTCAAAGCCAAAGTATTAACGTAACTTGTGCCATGTGTGGTGAGCACAGCAGACATATTTTGGATTCCAAAGAAAAAAAAAACCCATAAAGTAGTAAGCTTGAAGCACGGTGCCAACTTTACATAGGTGTGAAAATTTCTGGCTCCTGGCAAAATTTATCTGTATTTATTTGCACACCGGCTTGCTTTTTCTGCTTGATGTGTAAATAATAAATACATCTTCCTGGGTTTTTTGGGGGAGGAGGTGTGGGTTAGTTTTTGTTTTTGTTTTTGTTAATTCTGCCGTGTTTGGGCCTTCCTTGCTTTCCTGCCAGCCTGTTTCTGTTGTTGCACAGTTACCCCCAAAGCCCTGCACACCTGGGGCCGGGGCCGTGACCGAAGTCGAGGTCCGGCTCCACCCGCGGTGCTCCCAGGGCAGCGCAGCCTTTCCCCGGAGCCCTGCGGTGGCACCGGCGGGGGCAGCAGCCACCCCAGCTCCAGCACAGCTTAATCCCCTCAGCTGGCAGCCCCGCTGGGAACACGAGCAGACAGAGATCAGCAGCGAGCGGCAGCACCCAGGCGCTCTGCAGGCGGCTCTCCGTGCGGGGCTGCCGAGCACAGGGATGAGCAGGCCGCAGAGCCCTGTGAGGACTGATGGACACCAGGACTGGCCCCTGTGAACTCACGGATATTCCCAGGCTGCAGAGCCCTGTGGGGACTGAGGCACACCAGGACTGGCCCAAGCACAGGGATGTTCCCAGGTTGCAGAGCCCCGTGAGGGCTGATGGGCACCAAGACTGGCCCCTGTGAGCACAGTAATATTCTCAGGCCGCAGAGCCCTGTGAGGGCTGATGCACACCAGGACTGGCCCCTGTGAGCACAGGAACGTTCTCAGGCTGCAGAGCCCTGTGAGGGCTGATAGGCATCAGAACGGGCCCAAGCGCAGGGATGTTCACAGCCCTGTGAGGGCTGATGGGCACCAGGACTGGCCCCTGTGAGCACAGGAATGTTCTCAGGCTGCAGAGCCCTGTGAGGGCTGATGGGCACCAGGACGGGCTGAAGCACAGGGATGTTCCCAGGTTGCAGAGCCCTGTGAGGGCTGATGCACACCAGGACTGCCCCGAGCACAGGGATGCGCAGGCTGCAGAGCCCTCTGAGGGCTGACAGACACCAGAACGGGCCCAAGCGCAGGGATGTTCACAGTCCTTGAGGGCTGATGGGCACCAGGACTGGCCCCGAGGGCGTGCTCTGATGCACTTTGCTCCAGCAAGCATCAGTACTCACGGCAGAGAGGGGAAAAGCAAGCACATTCTGTTGGTGGACATGTTTCTGTGCTGACTGATTCTGAAAAGGAAGCTGAGTTTAATTAAGAGCAGGTATTTAAAAGGAAACTGTTAATGCTTTTAGGCTGAAGCTGGAAGATTTGTTAAGTTCCTGTTGTGATTGACTGGAGAGCAGAAGGAGATCTCTTGACTTTCCTGGGTCACAGCTAGGAATGGAGAGGAATCTTTCTTTTGCCTCAGCAAGCTGTGGGAGCTACTTCAATGGCCAAAAATAATTCTGAGTATAACACATCTGCATACAACAGAATAATTCTCATTTCTCTGCTGACCCCCCTCTCTGCAGCTCAGGAAAAGAGAGAACTCATTTAGCTCCTTAAACGTAGGTGTTGTAATCATTAATAAGGAAAGTGCCAATAAAAAAAAATCTGGTGATACTATAATGGGGGAGATAAAACACTGCAAAGAATAATTAGATGCTTGCATCAAAATACTGCATGAAACAAAAACAGTAGGGAGAGAATCAACATTTAAAGCAGTTTTTGAATTTTATCTTTACCTGCACTCCTTAATCTTTTATTTTGTCTTTTGATTTTCCTGCTATGTACTGTGTTCCTCTTTTGTTTTATTTTCATTTGACTTCATTTTATTACACCTCCCTCCAGCTTTTCCCACCCCCAAGATTTTCCTTTTTTTTTTTTTTTTTTTT